>VDFB02086081.1:323842234-323883611 GCA_007258455.2 Sequoia sempervirens
TCTTCCATTGCATCCAACACGCAGGTAAATAAACTCAATAAAGTTTATTTAAAATTAAATACTTGTGCAATCTATTCAATATTAATTTCCATCATAAATTAATTACATGCCTATTTGTTTTAAACATTCAAGCAATGATAATACTGCACATGATATTGGAATGTAGCCTAGTGAGGGTGGAGTAGAACGTGTAGATGAAGGTCATGGTGTGCATCCCAGTACTTTAGAGCATGTAGAGCGTGATCAACATGTTGAGCATGATCAGGCTAGAGAAGATCAGGAATATGATGTGGCCCCATCAGGTAAAGAGGACCACTCTAAAGTTCTTTTAAACATATTTAATTGCAATTGGTGTATTAATTAGTAGTAACCTTTAGGTGTTTCAACTTTAGAGCATGTGAAGTGTGATCAATGTGTTGAGCATGATTGGCTAGAGAAGATTAGGAACATGATGTGGCCCCTCAGGTAAAGAGGACCACCCTCATGTTCTCTTAAACATATTTAATTTCAATTGGTGTATTAATTAATACAACCTTTAGTGTTTCAACTACAGAGATCAGTTTAGAGGGTGTTCAACATGTTGAGCATGAGTCTATAACAAAAGTTCAGGAACATGACGTGGACCCATTAGGTAAAGAGAACCACTCTAATGTTCTTTTAATTAATGAAATACTTGTAACAATAATAATAAAACATATCAGTTTAACATTTCTTTCTTATTGCATCAGATCCCCCTTGAAGCGGCGTCCACATCATGAGCAGACAACTACGCATACATTAAGATCACAAGCAGAGGGCAGAACAACTAAAGGGGGGATAGATATTGATTTAGAAAATGATACTCCACTTCAGCTTTATATAGCTTTGAAAAAGAAACAAAAAAAAGTGATTGTAATCATATCATGACAACCATATTTTTGATAATATGTAAAAACTAAAAGAATGAATATTCTATGTTAATGAATGAATGTGAATATGTTAATTAATGAATGTTATATGTTAATGAATCAATGTTATATTTTATTAATGAATGAATGAATGAATGTTATATGTTATTAATGGATGAATCAATGATTAATGTTATATGATTGGGTATGGGGAATTGAGAGTGTTGTGAGGGGGGGAGGGGCCAAATGAGCTTCCACCGTCACATGGTTGGCCTTGTTAAGTAGAGAATATTAAACTATTCTCTAAATAAAGAGAAGCTCAATAAGGTAATGCACTTTTCAATATAAGAAATGCATCGTTTGAAGCATCAAGCCAATATGCAGTTTGTGTGTATGATCAGTCATTAGTCTCCGCAATGGTACATTTCCACGAATATTTAAAAAAAAAAAATTGCTTCTTCATCGCAATTTCGACGACAACCACCAATGAAAATCACTGACAAATCAACAGAAAGGCTCGATGAAGTTTCTATAGCTACGACGAATATTTTGTCATAACTCCCTGCCCATTTCGTCGCCCTTTCAACGATCTTTCGACGTTGCTACCACGCTACTCCCTACCCATTTCGTCGCACTTTCGATGAACTTTTGGTGTTCTTCCGATGCTACTCCTTGCTAATTTCGTCACAAAGTCAATGAACCTTGGTGTTGTTTCGATGCTACTACTTGCCTATTTCGTCGCACATTTGGCAAACTTTTGGTGTTGTTTCGACGCTACTCCTTGTGCATTTCATTGCAATGGTGACGAATGTCTGCTGTTGTTTCAATGCTACTGCTTGCCCATTTCGTCGAACTGGCAACAAACTTCTAGTGTAATTCGTCGGTGGATACACAAAGTTTTCATTGATATTCCGACGAAATCCTGAGGTATTTCATGATTTCATCGACCAACGATTCTTCGCCATTATTTCAATGTTTAATTCATCGTCGGCCTTTTGACGAAAAAATAGTGACGGAAAGATTTTCGCCATTGTGTCGCTCTTCCAACAAATATTTGTCAAACGATCGATGAACGACTGTCGAAAAATGGTGTCAAATTCATTAGTCTTGTGTTTACAAAGTCGGATCTTGGACTTTGAATACTTCATAGAAAGCTTGTTTAGAGCACTATATAGTGGATCAAGTTTGGAGTTATTTTGGCACGATTTATTTGTTGATATTCTATCCTAAGTTGTTTATGGGTTATTTTGACTATGGTGATACTATGAGCTTATGGATTGTCAAGTATTGAAGATTTGATGTTGGATTCATTGTATACTGAGTTGTACATCTCTAATTTCTCTCATTTGACATGGTTATTAGTATTTGATTGAATTTGTATAATTCATTATTGTATCTACAAGTTGTATAACATTGTAGGTGGTCTATACTTACTTGTTGCACCTATGACTTAGACATGGATTGTTTATGCCATAGATATTTTAGTGTTTGATACATTTTCAATTTGGTGGCTTGGTTTAGCCACTTGGTTTACTTGTTTTTTTGTCATGTTGGGGAGGTGAGATGGTATTACAAGGTACAATGATGATGCAAGACCTATGTAGTTGACTATGTTATGCAGGCATGTGGGACATGATTGGGTTGAGTTTTTGGTTCAGTTGGTGGTGATCATTGTGGCATGGATGTTTCTTGCTATTTAGTGACTTTGGCATTTCATGGTGGTTTATGTAGGTACATTGTTGGTGGTCTTGGTTTGGTTCATTATTCAAGTTGTGGCATTGTATATTCTTGGTGTGAGGATCATGGTTTTACCTTGCCTTCTTTTTGGGGAGCTCATGTTGTATATGATTTATTTGATTGAGGGAGTTTGGTTGATCTTTACTTAGGAGATTTTTATCATGATTTCATGGATAGCTTGATCATACTTTTTAGTGGGAAATTTTTACAGTGATGGATATGTTTATGATGGTTTGGTGGTTGTATGTATCTTCTTGGCTTGGAGATATTGGTTTCACTTGTATGTTATTGATATTTCATTTGAGTGTGTGCAAACCTAGATGATCTTCATGGAGAGGATGGTTTTCATGATGACATGTGTAGCTCAGTATCATGATTCAATGGGAGTACTTGTTGTAAGTGACATAGATGCATCATTGTTTATGGTTATCTTCATGTGATTGGAGATATGTTTTCTTGGCTTAGAGTATGTTTGATATTATGTCATGGTTTACACTTGATACACGTTTATATTTTGGCATGGTACTTGTTCTCTTGAGACTGGGATGTATGCATTGGTGCATGTGATCTCCTAGGAGGAGATGGTTAGATCATGTTTTCATGTTTGTGTTCTTATTTCATGATTGGAGCTTTGACATTGATTGTGCATGGTTCTCTTTGTATTGGGTACATTGATCATTTTCTTGATTACTTCATGATGGTGCTATGTTGCATTTGGATTTTAGCATGTATTGATCAATTACAGGTACTTATGGATACTTGGAGACTTAGGTGTTGGTTGGAGTTCTCTTGTGATATTTAGAGACTTTTGCTTGAGATGGTTACTATTGTCAAATAAAAATCCACCCTACTGAACAAGAGTTAAGTGTTCTAATGACATAATGGAAACAACCTCAAGGTGTGGTACCTTGTGTGAATGAGGTTGAATCTTCAGATAAGGTTGGATTCCTCTTCTAAACTAAGTGAATTTGTGTTGGTATAACCCAACACAATGAAAACCCTATCACTACTCTAATCTAACAAACTATAGAGGAAAAGGGATAGACAAATAATATAGAATGGAAATAGAGGTGATGCACCAAGACAAAAATTTGTTTCTTCCTGGTTCAAAACAACATTATACATTAATGAAACAACTAAAACACATACTCAAACATGAAGGTAAAAGTATTTTACTCAAACATGAAAGAGATAATAGTGGTAATAGTTGTATTTTATTAATATAAAGCCTAGAAGCAATATTTACAATGGCAGAATGCAAGGGATGTAGTGTTTGCAATAGAAAAACCCTAGAGAAGCTAGAGGAAGAACCCTTAAAAAATATACAAGTGTTTTTTTCATAGATCAAGCATAACTTAGATGAATACACCCAACCCTAACCCAACTAGGGTTAGCATTTAAAGAAATATCTACTCAAAAAATATCTTCTATAAAATCCACACGAAGAAGAGCCATGGAGAAGACATGCTTGAATGCTATCCACCCTATCGTGAAGATTTATAAGAAATGTCATCTAGAATCCTCCACTAAATTCATGACTAGGGCATGGATTTTTAAAAATAATGAAGTAACAGGAATGAATGAGTATGTCTTCCTGTAAAATCACCTTGGATGAGTTAAAATAATACATTAAAGTCATCCTTGAAACCCCAAAAATTGGATCTGGTAGTTGAGGAGTTGATATGCATTAATTGTGTCATTGAACAAAATGGTGCCAAATTTGTTATCGTTGGGGCATTAGGCCAAAAAATTCTCCTTTATCAAGCAGTTAGAGGTTAGGAGTCAGGCTTACAACATGCTTTATGCTCACATCAAACCTCATGCCTTATGTGTTTAGCCATCAAATATCGGGCATCGGGCTATTGGAGGTTAGGCATCGAGCCTGAAGCTTACCACATACCAAAGGAAGAAGAGAGGAGTAAAGAACTATGAAGAAGAAAGAAATGCTAGGGGTCAGACCTTAGACCTTAGAGCCATATGATGCAAGTGTCAAAATCCGAGCTGACAGTGGTACCTCAAGAGAACAAAAGAATCATGGGGAAGCTTCTCTAAAAATAGATCAACATTAAAAGGAGAACCTTCTAGAAATAAAAAGGAAATCTCCCTATACAAGTGTGAGCGACTACTATAGTCATTGGACTTCTCAAATATATTCTTCTCACAAAACTTCCCTTCAAGCCCTTCCTAATTTCTTTGTAGGATAGGGTTGTTATTGATCACGTAGCAATCAACCCTCTCCTCTCAATGGCTACTTATAACAACCTTAGGCTTATAGCTTGAAATATCCACCATATCGCTTTGATTTACCATGAGGTTGGGAATAGGGTTGTTCTCTTTAAAGTTACAAAATATGATTTGACCAAAATTTTCTTCTTTAGTAGGAAAACCAAATTGAAAATAATTTCCCAACATGTCCAAAAAGAAAACAAGTACCTCCTTCACTTGAGCAATAGGTTTATGAGAAACACACTCATCCCTTGATTATGCAAGGTAAAATTCACATTTACAAGACTAGGAGTGTAAAGTTCAAAATTATCCTTTGAAAGTGGCTTGTTGATTTTATTTGGATTCCATTCTTCTTTTTGGAGCTGCACTAGGCTAATTGATGGAGTAGGTTTCTCCTTTTCAAACATGTCCTTTGGTTGATTATTTTGTTTTAAAGCTTCTTATAGTAGATCCCTTTGAGGTGGTATGGACAAGGCATGCAACATGGTGACATTCAGGTTAGCCTTCTTCATTTGATCAACTATATTGAAAGGGGACTGACTAACCTTAGGTAAAGCATTTGAAACAACTAAATCCAACTTTTTTGATTGGGTGACTTGAGGTCACCCCACCATCCTATTTTTCTTACTAGTAGTCTGATATGATTGTAGAACTATTGTTCTACCTATTTCTCGAGCAACTACAACATTTTGAGGTGGTTGGAAAGATGATTCTTGGCCCATTATGTATCAAGAAAAATTATCCATTGCTCTCCCTTTTCATCTGGTATCCCGATCCATTTGATTCATACCAAAAAATTCATCTTGATTCAATTTAAAAAATGTATAGTCTCCTTAAAAGCAATCAAACTCTCCAAAAGTTGTTTGGTTTGCATTAAACTTTTTCCTTGATGTGGAGGTCTCATTCTGAACCACCAAATCTTTTTCAAACTCACCATTTTGACAAGCATTCTGGTTATGAGGTTGATTGCATGGATAACACTAATCATGTTATTGAGATAGATTGTTCTAAATCATAACCAAGGCCTTTGAAGTGTTGGTAGTGGCTAGATTTGCACCATTCAAAGGCTTAGCATAATTCCATTGATCCTTCCCGTGATAAGGCAACCTATTTTGCTAATAACCCTAATTTTGAGGCTGATAAGTTCTATTATTTTGAGCTTGTTGCCTCTTTTCTATTGCTAACTCATTATTCAACCTTTGGATCATGTTTCTCATATCTTGCACCTCCTATGGAAATGTGATTAGAATGGCCGATTGAGAAATTGCAAGCACTAGACTATGAGCCAATGGGATAGAATTCACTGCTGGTTGTTGGGGAAGCTCTAGAAATAAAGGAATTGGTGGCCTAGAAGCTATCTTCCTAGCTTGTACCAAGAATTTTTTTTCCCTTATAGCTATGCTACATGCATCTAGCAAGGTAAATCCTCCCATAAACTAAATCATAATAGCTATGTCATGGTTAAGGGCCCTTAAGAAATATAGAAAAGCATGCTCAAGAGAAGGATTCACCAAGATAAGGATTCTATTCCAAGTCCTTTGGAACCTGTAATTGAAATCACTCATAAATTTATGAGCTGCTCTTTGAATAGTTGTCAGTTATTCTACCAAAGACAAATTGTCACTTTTATCTTCAAAATTCTTGTAGAACTTCTCATCACACTCATCCCAATTGTGAATGGAGTTAGGTGGTAGATTTCTATACCACTGTAATGATTTACCTTTCAATGAAGTGGAAAGTAATCTAACAGCCATGCCTTTTGTTACATAATGTATAGAGCATATATTTCCACATCTAGGATGTGCTCTTTTAGGGTTGTGCATGTATCACCAGTGAAATGGGAAATAATTTTGAGGGAATTGACTGGTATATCATCTTTTTGGGCTAGAATCAAGGGGCTTCCAATAGTAAAAGACATGAAAGGATGATTTATGGGTAAAGCCATATGGAATAAAAAAAATTGTATGGATAGTAGGTGTTCTTGATTGAAATAATCTACCCACGGGTGGCATAGATTGAGCTCTAGGAGCTGGACTTATACTCCTATTTATTCTTATAGGTGAAAAATATTGTCTATTTCTTCTTCTAGAAGTGGAAAAAGAGAGTTGAATGTATTGGAAATTACCTCTAGAAGATGTTCTTGTTGGGATTCTTGGCTTGAATGTGTAGGTATGAACTTGAACCAAGAGTTCTAGGTATAACCAAGGTCACCAATTTCTATGTAGAGTCCTCCCTTGATAGTAGAGTCAACAAGTATTTGTTTAAGAACCTCTTCAAGGATGCAATGTTGAGAGCAACACCATTCTCTCAAAAAAATGAAATGAAATTTCTTTCTTGTCCCAGTGGGTGTGCCAAAAATTATTGTCACATAAAAATGCACCCTATTGAACAAGAGTTTAGTGTTCTAATGATATAATAGAAACAACCTCAAGGTGTGGGACCTTGAACGAATGAGGTTGAATCTCTAGAGAAGTTGGCTTCCTCTTCTAAACTAAGTGTAATTATGTTGGTATAACTCAACACAATGAAAACCCTATCACTACTCTAATATAACAAACCACAGAGGAAAGGAGATAGAAAGAGAATAAAAAATGGAAATAGAGGTGATACACCAAGATAGGAAAAAATTTCTTCTTACTTTAGAAAATAATTATACATCAATGAAACAACTACAAAACTTACTAAAAAATGAAGGTTAAAGGATTTGACTCAAACATGGAAGAGATAATAGTGGTAATAGTTGGATTTTATTAACATAAATTTTAGAAGCAATCTTTATAATGGAAAAATGAAAGGAATGCAGTGTCTGCAATAGAAAAACCCTAGAGAAGCCAGAGGAAGAACCCTTAAAAAATTATACAAGTGTTGTTTTTATATATCAAGCATAACTTAGATGAATACAGCCAACACTAACCCAACTAGGGTTAGCATTTAAATAAATATCTGCTCAAATAAATATCTTTTTATGAAATACATGCCAAGAAGAGCTATGGAGAATAAAAAGTTGCATGTCATCCACCGTGCCATGAATATTTGCAATAAAATACATCTAGAATCCTCCAATAAATCCATAATTTGGGCACGGTTTGTTAGAAATAATGAAGTAGCGGAAATGAATGAGTATGGTCACCTACAAAATCACCTTGGAGGATCCAAAAGAATGCATTAAATTCATCCTTGAAACCCTAAAATCAGATTTGGTAGTTGACGAGTTGATGTGCATTAATGGGGTCATTGAAAAAAAGTACCAAATTGTGTATCGTTAGGGCATCAAGCCCAAAAATTCAACTTTACAAGCCTTGAAATTAAATGGTGTTGAGCCCTAAAAATATGTCTTTTTCATCATCGATCAGGTAGTTTGAGGTTGGGATTTAGGCCTACAACATGCTTTATGATTACATCAAACTTCTTGCATTATGTGTTGAGCCATCAGAGATTGGGCATTGGGTCATTGAAGGTCAGTTGTCAAGCTTGAAGCTTACCACATACCAAAAGAAGAAGATAGGAGGAAAGAATTGTGATGAAGAAAGAAACATCAGGGGTCAAAACATGGACCGTCAAGGATCGGGAGTCGAACTGTTGAACGATGGTCAATGAAGGGAGTGGAAGAAGGTAAAGGTAAAGATAGATGGCCAACACCTAAAACCTAGTTGAAGGGTGGGAAATGAGATGAAGGGTGCAAAAGCATGGAAGAAGGTGGAGGGAATACTAGCTCCTAAAGCCCAAAAATTTGGCACCTAGACAAATTTTGAGAAAATCCAAGGCAAGCTTTGGTGGTCAGAGGTAAGGCATGAGGCTTACCTTAAGAGATCAATAGAAGGTAATGAGGAAGAGCAAAGTTCGAATGCCATTGGAAGAAAATGGAAGGAAGGGGAGAAGGAGAAATAAAGCATGAAGGTAAACAGGTAAGGGATAGACTGAAAACCTAAAATTCTAGGATGTAGCCAAATTTGGAACACTTCAAGGGAAACATATGCAAGACGACCCATGGAAGATCACTCAAATCAGTTATTAGTAATGGGTCATCAAAGGGGAGCATGAATTGACATTAGTTACACTATGGAGGTTTTAGCAAGAAAACCAAGGAGCTTTCACCTAGATATGAATGTGAATTCATGATGGACCAATAGAGGAGATTGTTCTTGGGGTGAGTCATGATGACTTCGTTATCCTAGAGGAGCATTCTCATTCCCCACTTTTGGTCTACTCAGAAGCTTATTATTTGAGAGCTATTTTCCCATTATATCTTTCAGATGTGTTATGTTTGGTGCTTTTCTTTATCATGGGATTGAGTTGATTTTTGGTGATTTATTATGGAGACTCATTTGAGGATTTTTTAGCATGAGTTTATCTGCTTTATCTTTCATATATATGGATCTTGAGCTATGGATAGTTACTTTTGGAGGATTCATTTTGAGGGATGTTATGGCATGGTTATCTCCTTGTGTATTTTAGTTTATGATATCATTATTTGATGAGGATTCATAGGACATGGTTTATGGGATGATTTCTAGTTTTGGGGATGGTTACTTTGAGTTTGATCTTTTTTATTAAAGAATATTACATTCATGATTAGAATTATTACATTGATTCATATGTTGTAGTTGGTCCATTGGATTGAGTTTTATGAATGTTGTTGAGGATTTTCATTTGGGGTTGTTAGGAGATCATACTTGACATAACATTACACTTTTGAGGTGTTGGTAGGAGTAAATTATGGTTTACAGGTTTTCTCTCTTCATGGTTCCTTCCTGGATGTTCATTTTTTGGGAGGATGGGGGCAACATGTTGTGAGAGATTTTGCAACTACTTGGGTTGCATGTGTCGATCATTGTTATTGTTCTTGGTACTTAATGCTTTCATTTACTTATCACACCTTGATATAGTGTTGATTGGTAGACTTTATATTCTTTGACATTACCTAGCAATGGTATTTCTTGGTTACGTATGTTCTTAATTGATAGGTTTGATACAGGGAGCTTGTGATTGCAGTTTATGGGCTGCATATGTTCTTGGCATGAGTTTACTGATGTATTGATAACTTGGAGGTATGGATGGTTGGATGTATTAGCATGTGTTGTGGATATTTTTGATCATGTGGATTTTTCAGTTGACAACAGCTTGGTTAGAGCCTTTACTATTACTTGGATTTGATGATTGTGCTCATGGATTGGTGCATCTTCATCTTGGCATGTTCCTTTTCTTCCATTAATGGCACATTGGAGGATGAGAGAAGTTATTTCTTGATATGGTGGTCACTTTGTTTCTTATTGAAGTTATCTTGATGGAGCATGAGAGCATGTTGGAGATTCATTTGGTTACTTGTATGGCTATGATGATATATTTCATGTATTCATCCCTTATGCAATGTATACAACAAGTGGGAGAATGTTGGGATATGGTATTGTACACCATTGCATGAAATGATTTATTATTAGGTTGTGATTGTTCATTTTAAGCACAAAATCCAAATATGTGGTGTGATTGTACAAATGCCAAAGAGGTAATTTTTATCACTCAAGATCACCGAATCTTGTGAGAGGAGAGCATACACACTTTATGATAGTTACAAATCACAAAACATGGAAGACACTTCTTGATTTTACCCTTTTCTTATGATTTGAAGACACTTGTAAATTTTAAACCAATGACATTTGATGCATGTTAATTTTAATGCACATGAGTGAAATATGCAGATTGTTGTTCTTTTAAAACCTTATGAGTGAGATATGTACATTCATTTTACCCTTATGATCCTGATGCAAGTTGTAGAAAACAAAAAAAATGAAGATTTACTTAAAAATAAACTAATGTAAAGCTCAAATTTTTTGTTTGTTTCTAAAGAAAGATTTTTTTGAGTGCTCTTTAACTCCAAATCCACATGCTAAAAAAGAAAGTTATTAACCAAAAGCCCTACTCTACTTTAAAACCCCAAAAAGAAAACTAAAATTTTCATACCAAAAAGGTAGTTGCATTGTTCGGATCTACAAATGTGTCACTACATTGCATCACACCAAAGCAATTGTGTCATGATTTTGAATTCAATTTTTCCTGCCCATGAATGCATCGTTGCTTTCCCTAGATGCGTTATTGTTTTAAATCCGAAAACCCTCCAAATAGTTATGTCACTTCTCTTAACAATTGTGTCGCTTCTTGGCAGTTGCATCACTGATTTCCATATATGTGTCATTCCATACTAAAAACCTACAAAACAAACAAAAGGCTAGATGATTCTACAAAAACTTATTTTCACAGTAGGTTCACCAAATGTAAGTTGTGGGAAAACTAAAAGTTAGCAAAGACTAAGTGATAGCCACAACACAAATATAAGCTAAAACCCCAATCTAAACAAGAGAAAACAATGAAGGCATAAGGAAAATAAAAGCATCAAATCAAAACACTCCTCATACTTGAACTTGTATCACTTCTCTTGTCTCTCCTTTTTTTTTCAAAATATGCAAATACCTACAAATTGTAAGCAAGAAAGTTGGAGATAACGGATGTTAAGAACAAAGTGAAGGAAAAGGACTTCTTTTATAGACAACCATTCAAATGGACCAACGAGATTAATCTTGTAGCACTAGTACACAAATAACAATATATGACTAAATAAACTAACAGAAATTGTATATAAATAACTAAGTTTAGTCACATGACTATTAGTGGTTTATTTGTAGTTATTTATAACACCACTAAATTTATGAGTAAACTATTTTAGTCATTTATTTAGTCATTGATTTTTAGTCATTGATCTAGTTATTGATTTGGTCATTGATTTAGCCTTTAATTTAGTCATGGTA
Organism: Sequoia sempervirens; assembly: GCA_007258455.2. NCBI lineage: Eukaryota > Viridiplantae > Streptophyta > Pinopsida > Cupressales > Cupressaceae > Sequoia > Sequoia sempervirens. The sequence continues at coordinate 323,853,885 of VDFB02086081.1, forward strand.
GTCATTTATTTAGTCATATATTTAGTCATTAATTTAATCATATATTTAGTCATTAATTTAGTCATTAATTTAGTCATATACTTAGTCATTAATTTAGTCATATATTTAGTCATCTATTTAGTAATTAATTTAGTCATTACTTTAGTCATTACTTTAGTCATTAATTTAGTCATTTTTATTTATTGGTTTCCATTAATTGGTAGTAAATATAGTCATGAAATGAATAATTTATTAAGTACCATAAATTTTATAAACCAAAACTAACATAATATTAAACTTGAACTAAAACATAAAAGCAAATAAAATTATTACATATACGAACAAGCTACAATATGCTAGAACTAAAAGATTGATTCAACATCATGATAAATAAAGGTAATCTACAATAAAAAAAATTAATGCAAATATATATATATATATAATAAAAAATGTCAAAGTTGTCTAAGAGTTTCCAACTCTTTCAAATACACCATGATAATTAAGATCCCTGAACAACACATTCAAAATACTGTATAAAGCAATGAGCAGAGATGTCTAACATTAACTAGTACATGATAAGCATATTCAACTATGCTATTTTCTACAAATATTTTAGTGGCCACCGTGTGAAGGTTCCCTCTTTCTCTTTCAGTTGAATAGCTCCATCTATTATGTCTTCATAAACAAGGGGTGTTTTACATGTAACCTTTATAATGTTTACATTTGCATCTCTTGTTCCTTTCAATTTGACTCCCTAACTTTATCCCCTTCTTTGAGTTTATCAATACATTTCTTCAAAAACAAAAAAAATAACACATTTTATTACATAGGTAATGATTACCCTTGTTTGCATAATAAAACAGCCATTACTTAAATAGTACTTGCATGTGTGTGTTAAAATAATTGCAAAAGGAAATTTTCAAAAATAATTGCAATGATCAATCTAATTTACTAAAAAACCAACACTCATTGCATTGCTTACAATGTTACTATTAGCTTCATGCTAATTAGATACAAAGGCCACAAATATAAACACTACATTACCATGCATGCAATATGAGAGCACTAATACTACTATTGTAAAGTGAAGGTGAAATACATTGGGATGTACAAAAACAGTGGCATTAAAGCTCTGAAACATAACCCCATGCATTCAAAAATTGGGAAAATTTTGGATTTAAAAAAAAAGGTTAAAAGTTGTAGAACAAGAGATAAAAAAAAAAAATTGAAATTCAAAGGCATTCTATAGCCTAGAGATATATAGAGCAAATAAAATAAAGAGTTTAACTAATGAATTGTAAAAAATAGATTTATGTAGTTTATTTTCATATCTTTGATTGCATTGCATTGCACACCTTTCAAACTCAAAGCATTACTTCGCATTGCATAACTAATAACTAGATGTTGATAGATGACAAAATTTCAATTACAATATAGTTTTTACAAAGTCAACCTAAGTAGTTATGCAATTACTTCACATTGCATAACTAATTACTAGGAGCAACTGCCAATTGCCATTTTTTGTCATGGCATTCTATGAGACCACATTTATTTGAGGCATTTTTTCAAATAGTTCACTGCCTTGTCTATGCTACCACATTTTACATACATGTCTACCAAAGAAATTTTTCAAACAGTACACTGCCTTGGAAAAAATCTATCAAAAGCATAATAGTAAGCATGAGAGCATAATAGTATGAGGCTCCATAAATCTTTCCCTGTTCCTAAATAAAAATTAGCACTACTGGCCTAACAATGCCCCATTAGCAAAACCCCCATTATAGCCTCACCAATGGCCCAATGAAAGCAGCTCATAACCTAGTATCGGTGTAACAATACCCTATCGAGCTAACTCCTAAGGTGCTCCCCCCGATAGACCGACAGAGTCAACAAAAGTAAGCACATCGCTATGACATGTATGAACATTAGTGGAACAAATTTTTGCATTCCCCCAATGGCCCAATATAACCATGGATTATCAAGTGCATAATGTATATCGGTGGAGTTGGGGTGCATCGAGGTGATGTTATCTAGCATCCCACCAATAGACCTAAGGAAAGTTGTTCATGTTGGCTCTCAGTTCTTTTTCTTTGTCCTTGATGTCAAAAGAATATGATGGTTTCTGAATTTTTTCATGTATCATTTCTAGGTTTTGGCATATATGATGATTTATGGAACTCCGACATAGAAAACATTCTTGTTCATGATCTTACATATGAGGTTCTCACAGTGTTTTACTTGACTAAGTGTGCAGCATGATTCATTTGACTACGATTTTTTTGATACTCTTGTTATTTCTATATGAGCTAACAGTTCAAGTGTGATATGAGTGGCACTTCTTATGTTTTCACAAAACATACAAGTTTACAAGAAGATGTAGAATACAAGTTCAAATAACTTGTATATATTCTCTTCATTGGTTACTTTGCTAAAAAGGTCTTCAAGACATCTTGTCATAAAGCATCGAAAAATCATATGGCTTTGGACAAATCATATTTCATTGTGTTACACTATAAATGGTATCAGGTACTTAAGAGACATGGGACTTCTATTAAGCAAAGAAAAATGAGCTCTTATATCTCTAATGAGATATCGGGCAGGTTAATATGACTAGCATTGTGATAGGAATTTTGATTACAATAAAAATGTGGTAATGTGTTTTTTACTTTGTTTAAAGTCACGTAGTGAAGACAATATTATTTTGGTTGATATGGCATCGGGCAGGTTTATATGGTTTATATTGTGTCAATATTTGTTGATTAACTTGGCATATGAAATTCTATCGGCCTCATTTTTTTTTATAAGAAAGTTGAATTTATTAAAAGTCACATGGCAGTGAGATAACATGTGTTGTCTAGGATTTTTTGTCAACAACCATTATTGAAATTGGGTTAGTGATTTAAGTTATAATGTTGTTGGTTCTTTGGCAGTGGACTTAAAGTGATTATTATTGATTGTTAAGTCATTGAAACGGGGAAAACTTGTTTAGGGAAAAAAGAGTTTTTAATCATCATTTGGCTAGAGGTAATTAAGAAACCCTAGCCACCATGCAAGGAAGAAAGAATGAAGGTAATTGAGAAAATCTAGCCAATGTGGAAGGAAGAAAGAATGGATGTCGCTTGGAGTTGACAGAGAAGAAAGAAATAGAAAGATAATTGTTTATTTTGCAGCTAAAAATAAATGTATTTTTGGTGATTTGAATGAGTTTTCTATTTGACATTTTGCCACATTAATGAGGTAAAATCTGCTTCATATCCTTATTCCTTGAAAGAAAGAAACACAGTTGCTTGTTCTTTAAATCTATTGAAGGTAGTTATTTCAAAATATTTTCAGTTTCATACAACCCAAGTTTAACTCAAGGGTTTCACAGTTTTTAGTGATTTCATAAAGGTTGTGAAATACATTTTTTGTTTAAATTGCATTTTTTAGTTTAAGAAAAACCCTAGTTAATTAAAGGGTAACAAATAAATGAGAACTTGTTTGCATAAATGCATGGATTTTCTTCCATTACTCTGGATGAGGGTTTGATGTTAAAAATAGAGAATGTTTTTGAAAGGGCTTTAATAGTGACACTTTACATTTGAAAAAGTGATAAAAGAGAGTTTATATCTCTGGTTGTAATACAAAGAATACATTTAGATTTCAATTGGGTTATTCTTTTGTACTGCTATATTCAGTACACTTTGAAGTGGGCATTGTTGCAAATCATATATTTGTATTATGTTGATATTTTGTGACTGCAAACATTAGTACAATTATAAGGTCCTAATAGTTTGCAATTTCTTAAAGATATTTTTCAAAAGGAGTTGGTGCTCCTAACTTGAAGTGGGTGCTTCAGTTTGTTATTGGAGTTGGTGCTCCACATTATTACTAAGTTGGTGCTCTGAAAAAATATTGTAATCAGTTTGGAATTAAGCTTGTAAGGAATTTTGGAGTGGTTTTTCTACCCCAAGAGTGTTTTCTACTTGTCAAAGTTTTTTGTTTCTCTTTTGTTTGATCTATGCTTAACTTTCCTAAGTTTTCATTCTGTCATTTTTCAAAATGGTTCATGCAATACTTTGATACATTATCATAGTTCTAGGTTGTCTAAAAAGTTCAAAGTTTAATTATTCATGTTCAATGTATGAATGTTAAATTTTTCCATTAGTGAGTTTGGTGTCATGTGTAAAAGAAAGCATTAAAAGGTTGTTCATTCAGCATTATGTGAACAATGTATATCTGCTTTGACATGAGTTGTTAAGCATTCATGTTATGTTTGATTAAGTCATTGAAGCTAATCATTAAAAAATTAGTATTCACATTGCATATATAAGTCACTCATGTGTTCAAGATCAAATAGTTCAAATATGCATTTAAAGTCATAAAAAGTTTTTAATTTATAAATTACTCTAATTCAACCCCCCCTCTCAGAGTAATTCCACTTCCAATATTTCATTGGTGGAGAAGGTGGCTATCGATGGAAGAAGAATCATAGTCTCACTAATACGGCGATAATGATCATTCTAACTTATGTGACATCCCAAGGCATCGTCGAGATATTTAAAATTAATGTTCTCCCCCAATGACAAGACTCAAATGGGTGGTGCATTTAGGGAGCTCTAAAATGGATTGCTTGCAGGTTTTAATTCTTGAAGTGAATGAGAGAAGTGTGTGGAGTCAAGTGGTGGTGATGACTAACATATGGTGAGCATTTATGGAAAGGAATGTGAATGAAGTTATTAAATTCTTGAGGCATTACTTACTAGATTCTCCTCTACTATGGTGAACAATAGGTGTGAAAATGATGTATAGGAGGTGGTGGCTCTATCACTACAGAGGTGATGGAGGTTGGTTTCATGCTTAAAATGAAGAAACAACTCTCACACTTTTATCGAGAACCATCGGTAAAGAGACTGATGGGGTGTTTCTTGTACAACAATGAAAAATTATTACAATCAGTACAACTAATTATGGGAAGAGGACTCAACCAACTCACGCATAGGTAAAAAACTAATTTGGAAATTTATTCACTCATAATGGCTTGGGGCTTAGATTTGGGAGAGCCAATTAAAGTTGTGAAAAAGGTGATGAAGGCACTGGTGCATAAGGATTATCTTAAGAACATGGACTCACTATAAGAATGGATAGTTCCTGGACTTGGGATGGATATCGGTGAGGGAATTGAAAGCAAAAAGGATGAAGATATAGTGAAATGCATAATCTTTGTGAAATTGCCAGAAGGAAAGCATAAAGCCAAATGGAGAGAGGGAGCAACACATAGATGGAAGGTTCTGAAATTGATTGTGGAATTAATAGAGGTTGAGGCAATGATAAAGAAGGAAAAGTCTGAAGTGAAGCAGCTAAAGAAGTTGGAGCAACTGGAGAAGCTGGAGCAGCGACCTCGGAGGAAGAAGAAGAAGAATGGGACCTCTATGGAAACTGTGGCAAGTAGCTTGTCTTTAGCTCTATAGTTAACATAATCCTCTGCCATGAATTTGAGTTTTTTGGCTGTTTTTAGTTAGTTTTTGGGGGTTTTACAAAACTGTGGGCAACGAAAAGGAGTTTTTGGTTTGCAGGGTAGTTAGTAGTTATTTGTAAAATACGGTGAATGTAATTTTTAGTGAAATTTTTTATTTTGAAATAGTTGTTAAGGACTAGCAGTGAAGTCACTGTAGATAAACAGTAAATTTTGAAAATAATGAATATATAAACTCTCTAGCCATACAACTATAATCTCAAAAAAGATTGTAAATAAGGAAATTAATAGTTTGAATGCAAGTAATCTATGCCAATTTTCAAACATTAATATTCTTTAGTTGTCACCTAAACCTAATTTAATAATTAATAATCACTTACTAGTAATCATTCCTGCCCACCAAAGTGGCTCATATAGGTAAGAATAACCTCCCACTCTTGCAATATTTTTTTCATGGTCACTATTAGTATCTAAAAATAAATTTGAAAAGAATAGAGTTGCAAAGATAGAATAGAATGAAGACTCTAAAGAAGCTAATTTCACATTGTAGCTTTCTAACAATCCAACATGACACTGAAGCTTAGTGTTTGATTTTTGTTCAACACAAAAATAAGAACTGAGCCATGGGATTGAACACTGAAATCATTTTTTTTTTCAAAATAAGTTAGTATACTCAAATGTGAAAGAATATGAAAGCATAATCAAAGAAATTTGTTAAAAGGGCACCTCCATTTATGTGCAATGCAGGTCGAAATTGTATAAATTTTGAAGTTCAATATTGAAATTTTATTTCAAAATGAAATATAAATGTCCTTAGTTGATCAAAAGTAACTAGTAGATATAGCTAACTAGTTCAAGGTATTCACTATCATGTTTACACATTCCCTAAGTATCTACTAAACAAATAAATCTTGCGTAGAAGGTATATATTTCTAATTTGAAGATCATATTTAAAGTCATGGAGAGTTACATGAGGTATAGGTTAGGTCTCTAGCTGATATATAATCGATGCAAATCTAAGGTGTTAAGTTGTCCTGCCCAATAATCTTTATTCCAATCCTTAAATGACATAAAATATTGAGGCTTATCCTTTGTTTTTCTCAAATTCTCAATCAAACCATCTTAACCACATCATACTAAAAGTTTGTTGTCAAGACCAAAAAATTTAAGTTTTGAGACTCCCACTCAATCTCAAGGCCAAAAGCATAACATCTAGCTTAAAACAGGTACAGACCAAAATATTCAAATAGTACAGTGATATCTTCAACAAAACCCTATGTAATTAAATCCTTCCATGGTTTTGTGTTGATGTAATTAAATTATCACAGATGATCTAAAAGGTCAAAGGGCCTTCATTTTTCTTGTAAGTTGTAAGCCCTAAAAACAATTCAGTCAATCATCAAGGTAAACACATGACTAGAACATGGGTGAGGTAACATTCATCAAGGTGATTACATGATTGGAACAAGTGTGAGGCAATAGAAGGAATAAGTGTGAATTAATAGAAGGCATTATACCTCTATCCTCATCACCCAAATCAAGATTTGAGGCAAGCGGAGGAATGTAGCCTACTCATTGCTTCTGTACAACAAACTTTAATCTATACTTTCTTTATAAATGTTCTAAAAATGAATTTCATATGACTACCAAAATAATTTCAACTATCACAGTTATATGATTTTTCATCAACACCATCTCATCACAAAACCATCAGTTATAATTTAATCTTGATGGAGGAAATACATACTCAGTATATCCTCTTCAATACAAGGAAGGTGAGCTCAGTCACTTGTTCAAGCCAAAAATTACTCCACAACCTCTCTCCTCCTAGCAAGTAATACCCCTTGATTTCTCTCAATGGAACCTTCTTCCCATCAAGCTTCAATATGATGGAAATTTTTTGACGCAAAGCAATTTGGCTTTGAACAAATCATCAAAAAACAAGCTGATTCAAACAACCAATTGATTCACAAAACTCTTCCAAATCACTCCTTTGAAAAAACTCTTGAACTCATCTAGTAGGTCTATAGACCCAAATTTTTGAATTTATCTCACAATGAACCACTAAACAATCAATCTATCTACTCTTTTAGACACCCTTTAAGGAAAACTATAACTTACCTTCAAAACCATCATGGGTCACTTTGTACCATCTCACACAAAACCTAGAAACAATGTTGTCGTAATAGACCAATTATGTCTTTGTTTCAAAGGAGGTACCTCAAATTCTTTCCTCCAACTCCAAACAACCACTCAAATCTTCTTACCAGTCAAATAGGGCCCTAATCAACAATTTTTAGATGGGAAAACTCTCATCTAACCTCTATAACTAAAAACCCTCACTTTACACTAGCTTGGGGTAGGGTTTATTGAAAAATGACATTACCAACCTCTCACAGCTCTGCCATCACCTCCAACACTCTTCATTATGCCTGCACATGCTTACAATACGAATTGGTCAATCATGACCTTATTAATGACTTCTAGACTCAAAACTCAAACTGGCCTAAGCCCTCCATGAATCAACATTTCATAAATACCTTGGTGCTCCTACACCAATTTTTAAATGTTAAATTCAAGAAGAAATAGAGCTATTCATATATAGAAATCAAAATCAAATACATTGTTACATTTATGTATTGGTATTGCAAACTCTTTTATGAATGCTTTGACTAGGGTTTTACTAATTGGTGCCTATAGAATCTAGGTTAGAATCTTACAACACTTAAATACTGTACATACCAACCTCCACTTTACTGTCACAACGACCTCTGTTACTGTTTTCCCCCTCAATCCATCATAGTACCATTTCCAGGAGTCACCCAGAGGTCTCTAGTAGATGATAAGGTGTAATCAACAAGAGGGGTGTATACCTCTATCTCAACAACAAAGGTTTTTTTTGGTTAGGTAAAACCCCACCTTGAAACCCTAAACCACATAAACTCGATACTCCACGAGGACCCGTCCCCATTCCGAAAATGTTTCGGGGACTTGGGGGACTCAGAAACTTCCCCTGCCTTTGCATTTGATAATGACACAAACTTGAGCTCCAATTTTGATACAAAGCTACCAAATGCATCTACTAATTAGGGACAACCATATATTTTCTATGTTTTTGTCATTTTATAGTTGAAACTTGAAGCTTTTGGCCATTTTTTTATAATTCGTATTTAATATGTATGCACATTGACAATAAAAGAATTTGAATTTTGTTACTTTGTTTGTCAATTCTTATGTGAAATCTCAAGTCAAGTCTAATGTTATTAATTAATCTTCTACAATTCATATGATGAATTCTTTATCAATGTTCCAATATGAATATTTGAAATTTCTCTATATTTTTAAAATTTTCCCTATTTTTTATAATCATCCCCTACCATCCCCTAAAAAATGACCCAAAAGTACCCACCTACCAAAAAAACATCCCACCATCCCCTATTGTCCCCATCCCAAAAACTTGGGGGAGAATAGTATAAACTTGATTTTATGAAAAAATACATTCAGGCATATAGGAAAATCTAACTCTACAACATTGAAAACACCAAATAACAACAGCTATAGGGAAAACTAGCTTAAGTAGACAATATTTGAAAGATGTGGAATCGTAGACAAAACACCTGAATTGTTTGATAGAATGCCTCAAAGAGATGTCATCACATGGAATGAAATGATTGATTCTAGAGTGTGCACAAAATGGATTTTGTAAGGAACCTCTCAAAATATTTGAATTAATGAAGCACTCTGGGACACATTCTAACATTGTGAGATTTGCTTGGGTTCTAGCTGCATGCGGTCATGAAACTTTAGTCGATGAGGGTTTCACCATACTTAACATGCCAATAACCCTTATTGCATTACAATTTACATATATAGTTGATCATTAGGTGTGCATGGTTGATCAACCATTCATATTTTTAGTTGGATCCTAAAAATGTTGCAACTTATGTTCTTCTCTAAAACATTATTACAAGGTTCAAATAGTAAAGAAATTGATGAAAGATAGAGGAATTAAAAAGATACCTGGATGTTATAGTTGGATATGCTCTGGTAGACAATATATGCAATATGTGGAATCATAGACAAAACACCTGAGTTGTTTGACAGAATGCCTCAAAGAGATGTCATCTCATGGAATGAAATGATTGATTGCAGAATGTGCACAAAATGGATTTTGCAAGGAACCTCTCAAAATATTTGAATTAATGAAGCATTTTGGAACACATCTTAACATTGTAAGCTTTGCTTGGGTTCTAGGTGCATGCAATCATGCAGGTTTACTGGATGAGCGTTGCACATACTTCACACGTCAGTAACCCTTATTGCATTACAATTTACATATATAGTTGATCATTAGGTGTGCATGGTTGATCAACCATTTATATTTTTAGTTGGATCCTAAAAATACTACAACTTATGTTCTTCTCTAAAACATATGTATGAGGTTCAAATAGTAAAGATATTGATGAAAGAGGAATTAAAAAAGATACCTGGATGTTATAGTTGGATATGCTCTAGTAGACAATATGCAAGATGTGCAATCACAGACAAAACACCTTAATTGTTTGAAAGAATGCCTCAAAGAGATGTCATCTCATGGAATGAAATGATTGATTGCAAAATGTGCACAAAATGGATTTTGCAAGGAACCTCTCAAAATCTTTGCCCAAATTTGAAGATCTCTAATGTTTAAGGCACGTTTTTCCCAAAACAACTTGATACATTTTCTGCACATGCCCTGTTGTTCTTTATCACCATTTTTTTTCAATTTCCTGGCTCTAAACCAAATCGTGATGATCAAAAAATCAATCCCAATCTTCTAAGTACACTTGTCTTCATGTTGTGTTGTTTTAAACAAGATTTGATTGAGTTTGAAACAACCATTTAGCTCTATTTGGTTCCAAAAAAAAAATTCCATATCATCTAAAATAAAACCCCTGAACTCCATCTGCTTCATTCTGACATAAATGGGTAGAATAATTGACACACCAAGGGTTCTATCAACTAGACGTGTCTTTTCATTCCAGCAATGCATCAATAATTATATCTTTTCATCAACATGAGGATCTTCTATCGGCGGGATGAGGTCTCCTATTCACACGATGGTTTGATGGGTATGTCATTAATGGACCCCATTAGACCATCGTGGGAATAGGAGACCTCATCTTGCAGATAGAAGATTCTCACGCCAATGAAAAAATAGAACCATCGGCATATCGCTAAAACCAGAAAACACGTCCGACTGATAGACCGATAAGGTGGGGGTAGTCAATTCTTTTTTTTGTAATGTGGTAAGAGTCATACATGTAACGCTATGTTAGGTTAGGGAACTCTTATTGGAGGTCCTAAATGATTTGCCTCTTTTTATAAGATTGTGTTGGCAGTGCCACTTGAATCATAGTTGTTTGGTGGGATTCAAAACCAAGACAATGAGGTGCAGTTGTGGAAATCTCATAGAGAGAAGCTACAAGCTACCATATTGATTTTTCTTAGTGAATTTATATCAAAGTCTTTCTTAGCGTGGCTTAAGACATGTGCAGATGATATTCTATCTCCAGATAGGCTTGGGGGAAAGTATTTGCTTGATCTTGTGAAAAGTGGCAAGGAACTTGTAGAGAATTAGACATTGATCAGAGAAACATTGGACAATCTAGATACATTTGAAGGGAGGTTGTAGTGTCTAAAAATAGTTTTTGGTTCAAATGTTGAGTTTCCATGCCAATGTGTGTGAGACTATTTTGAAGCACTCAAAGATTTTGTGCGATGAACTTTTTGAAATCCTATTTGTTAGTAGGATGAAAGTAATAATAGTTGATGGATTTGCAGATATGTGTGAGAGAGTTAAGGTTGGTAAATGTCTTGAAGCCATAGTAAAATCTCTTGAAAGTTACAAAAACCTTGAAACCCATTTGCAAAAATTAACTACTAGTGAGGGTTGGCTTGTCAAGAGAGGGGACCAAAAAAGTGTCAATTCACCTAGGTTGAGATTTAGATTTATGATGACAAATGATGAAGACTGGTTTGGTCACTTTAATGCTTGTTTTGGAACTGAGGTTAGTCAAATAAAAGATATAATATATGAGGGGTCCAAGAATATTCTAGAAGACCTCCTAAGTTTTCTTCATGCACATAAATATCCTTCAAGGATAAATGATTTAGCACCTTATTTGCAAGAGAAATACTTCCATTTTATCTCAACATTGATTGTTGAGATTGAAAAACATCTTGAACATCTTTCAAAAGCTCTCTATCAAGAAATGCAAAATAGGAGATGCCAGAAAAAATGAACAAGGAGACACTAGAACTGATAGTTATAGTGGAAAGGGAACTTTTCTTAGGAAGGCTTTTAGTTACTCTTAGTTTTCATTGAACTTCCCTTCCACTAGTTCTTGGCTCGTCTCAGCTCTAGTTTGTCAAGAACAAAGCTTTAGTTTCAGGGAAAGGATCTTAAAATTTCAAATATTCTAGTATTGATTTTGATTACCCTCTTCTAGACAGTTTTGGAAGACAAATACTAATGAGAAGGGTTGGTTTGAAGCCTGAATCACAGGATAAAAATAATAGCACCAAATTGAATAAATTGAGAAGAACTATGCACAATCTTTGTATTATAGCTCATAGCATGTGGATATTGTGGATAACTGAAGAGATTTTAGGCATTCTCACAAGAGATCTAAGGGAGGATGATTCTTTATCCATGATAACTCCTTTGATGGCTTGAATTCTCATTTGCATTGCATATTTTGTTTGTTGTGGCTTATGGAGTTGGTTTCATTTCCATGATTCATCTAATCACTGATCTCTTCTTGCAGTTTCCATGAGATTTCTTCTAGTACTAATTTAAGTCATCATGGTTTATATCTTGATATATTAATAACCAAATGAGAATAAAGCATCTAGAGTAAAGAGCTACATTTGATTCTTTAGGTCACTTCAAACTCTTTATTTCCCAATAAATGGAAAAGACTAGCGTGTGCCCTTTCAACCCTTCTAGTCCATATTACTCATGGAGATGTAATCTATAAGTATGCAAAAAAGTATCAAAGTGGAGCCAAAAGGTTAGAGATTTTCATAAGGCCTATGAATCAGCTCTTGTTGCTTTTATATGAAAATATTGTTGTTTTTTTTCAATTTATAATATCTATTGGCGTCATTTGGGAACTCCTATTTTTGGGAATTCAGTAAGAGTTCTCAAACAAAGTAGGATGACATCTACTATACAATTGAACATTTAAATGGAATTTGAAGCATGATTTTATTTAATTTTTAATTTGCTTCCTTAAGTCAGCCTCATAAAATGCCCTTTTTTATTGTATATCAAACTACCTACTTCTTTTCTTTTACTGCTACAAGTCACAATTTTAATGTTGTATGCTTGCTCCATCTCTTGTAGTTTTTTGTTCAATGATTTCAAGGCTTACCATTTATTAGTTTGTGATTTGTAGGGTTGGGAAGAAATTGAATTGAAACAAGAGCATGAGGGTGGAAGTCAACTAGAGTTAAGGTGGTAAATGCCTTGAAGCCATAGTTACATCTCTGGCAAGTTACAAAGATGTTGAAACCCATTTGCAAAAATTAACTACTAGTGAGGGTTGGCTTTTCAAGAGAAGGGACCTAAAAAGTGTCAATTTACCTGAGTTGAGTTTTAGATTTATGATGAAAAATGATGAAGATTGGTTTGGTCTCCTTAACGCTTATTTTGGAAATGAGGTTAGTCAAATAAAAGATACCATAGATGAGGGGTCCGAGAATATTCTGGAAGACCTCCTAATTTTTCTTCATGCACATAAATCTCCTTTAAGGATAAATGATTTAGCACCTTATTTGCAAGAGCAATGCTTCCATTTTATCACAACATTGATTATTGAGATTGAAGAACATCTTGCACATCTTTCATAAGCTCTCTATCAAGAAATGAAAAATGGGGAGATACCAAAAAAATGAAGGATACACTAGAACCAATAGATATAGTGGAAAGGGAACTTTTCTTAGGAAGGCTTTTAGTTGCTCCTAGTTTTGATTCAACTTCCCTTCCACTAGTTCTTGGCTTGTCTCAGCTCTGGTTTTTCGAGAACAAAGATTCGGTTTGAGGGAAAGGATCTTCAAATTTCAAATATTCCAGTACTAATTTTGATTTCCCTCTTCTAGATAGCTCAGGAATACAAATACTAATGAGAGGGGTTGGTTTGAAGCTTGAATAATAGGATAAAACTAATAGCGCCAAATTAAATAAACTGAAAAGAACTATGCACAATCTTTGTATCAGAGCTCATAGCATGTGGATATTGTTCATATTTTATTTGTTGTGGCTTATGGAGTTGGTTTCATTTCCATGATTCATCTAATCACTGATCTCTTTTAGTAGTTTTCATGAGATTTCTTCTAGTTTTGATTTAAGTCATCATGGTTTATATCTGTATATATTAATAACCGAATGAGAATAAAGCATCTAGAGTAAAGAGCTACGTTTGATTCTTTCAGTCACTTCAAACTCTTTATTTCCCAATAAATGGAAAAGACTAACATTTGCACTTTCAACCCTTCCAATCCATATTAATCATGGAGATGTAATATGTAAGTATGCAGAAAAGTATCAAAGGGGAGCCAAAAAGTTAGAGATTTTCATAGGACCTATGAATTAGCTCTTATTTTTATATGAAAATATTGTTGTTTTTTTTCTATTTATAATATCTATTGGATTCATTTGGGAACTCCTATTTTTGGGAATTCAGTAAGAGTTCTCAAACAAAGTAGGATGACATCTACTGTACAACTGAACTACTCTTCCACTGCACTGTAAACATTAAACCCCTACCATCCCTGCACTCCTTTCATTGTACTTTGCATGGTTGATATAAGAAGAGCCACTTTTCATTTTATTATTGTTCATCCTTTTTCTTTACGTGCTACTCTATTTCTTACACTCAACTTCCAAAGTGATTTGCATGCCCCCTCAAAAAGTGGAAGCTAATTTTAAGAGTTCAAATTCTGAAATTTGTATAGACAACTCAATCTACATGTCCGTTAATATCATTTTTATAGATAAAAGTAAGTTCTCCAATGAACTATGCAATTTGATAGTGGAAACTTTGAAAAGAAAAGATCATTTTTAACATCTCATAACAAAAAAGAAAAGAATAAACAAACCTCGATTCCAAGTTTTCTATATAAATCCTTTACTTTTGCAACACAAGATAGGTCTGCTTTTCCATAATTAGCCTAAAAAAGAACACAATCACTGTTAGTCAACAAGCAGCTAGTAAAATTATTAAAAAGAATGGATCATATGGATCATATGGCCTAACTGTGTATAGATTTGAAAAGTAAAATTAACTAAAACCATGGAAAGTGGCATACCACAAGATTCTACACAAATTGTGTCTGATGCGGAAAAATGGGCATAGGTTCCAATCCAAAATCAAGCGTTGTGCTTTACTTCTCTATTTTGGTGGGCTACCTTGAAAATAAGGTTTTGACTCATTGCTCCATTTTGGCGGGTTACAAGTTTCGACTCACTACTACATTTTGACGGGCTACATTGAAAATAAGGTCTTCATGAAGGTTTCAGAGTATGTTTATTAAAATGAAAATTATGCTTATAAAAAAAAAATTGTCCTTTTCCTCTTAGATTATTTGGTTGCTTCTTATTTTTTGTATTTTCTCTTCTTTTTGGTTTTTTTTAATGTTTCAAGGTTTTTGGGTTTTAGTTTTTTACGTTCTCTCATGGTTTTCATTAATTTTTATAATTTGGTGGTTTTTTCTCAATTTAGAAGAAAATTTGGTGTTCATATGATGACACCACAAAACAAAATATTTATTCCACAAAAAATATTTATTAGTAATTTTGATTGTAATATTTTATTATTAATTATGGTGGGCTACAATTGAAAATAAGGTCTTGACAAAGGTTTTAGAGTATGTTTATTTAAATGAAAATTATGACCAAGATTTTAATAATGCTTGCACATTTATTTAGTTATTTATTCAGTCATTTATTAGTCATTTTTATTTGTCTGATATTAGTCATTTATTTAGTCATTTTTATTTGTTTGATATTAGTCATTTAGTTGTGATTTTACCCGATGACCAAATAAGTCACTTATAAATGACCAAATTAGTCATTTATTTTCCAAATACTACTAGTGTTAGTCACGTGACTAAAATTTTTAGTTGTGTGGTCATTTATTTGCCAAATTCTACTAGTGTAGAAAGATGCCAAGATCAATGGTGGAGGATTGATGCACCAGAAAGTGGTAGGCTAGGGATGGCTATGATGTTGACGGCTATCACGAAGACGATTATGACAGAGATTAATGAGCAAGTGGGAGGATAATGGATGAATTAAAAATTGAAAAATAACTAATTCATGAGAACTGGTCTGGAGAAACATAAACTAGTCACATCCCTTTTAGCCTCTTTGGTTATCAAGTGTGTTTCATCAATCCAAATAGATTCACCATGAAGCTTGCTTAAATCCATTCGTGTATACTTCTTGTTGAATTCAAACAAAGGTAATTTTTTCCATACATCTAGTTTCTTTTCAACTAAGACTTTGTATGTGTCATGGTTTTCTTCCAATTCATTCTTCCACAAAATGCTTACTCTAACTGGTGATATTTCCTCAATTTTTTGATGGATGTATACATGAATGTCTTTAGTTGGTAATACTCTAGGAGGAATGATATAAAATGCACCGGTCAAATATTTCGAGAGATTTTTTAGAGAATACTTCCTTAATTTGATTTATATTTTTTCTGAAACATTCACTACCTTCGAATTATCCATTGCATAGAAATGAAAACTGTAGAAAATAATTGTTCAAGCAAAATACCTCTATAATTTTCTCCAACAAAAAATAGGGTTTCGATTGTTTGGCTTCCAAAGCACCCTCAAGTCCACTTCCATTTTCACAAATTCTTTTCATCGAATTTGTTTTCCTTATCATATCTAAATTTATTTGTTTCATCCCAATTGTTTTCACAATAAATGCTTCAAATTACAAGTAGATTACCTCAAAATTAGTGTACACTTCCATCCTTTCAAATTTTGTGGACTTCATTATTCACATATGTGTGTCTAAAAATTCCTTTCGCCTGAAATCTTGAATTCATAACCTTAATAAATGCACTTCAGTCATGATATGACATCATATATTGAAGAGGGGATTATTAAATTTTCTAATTATTGCTCCCCCTTAGCCACTGTCTGGATTAATTTTTTACAAGAATATCTACACTAGAGAATGGTACAGATAAAAATGATTATTCTAATTTTCCTTGCTCATATTCTCCTTCCTTTCTTCAAATTCTTTGCATTCCCTTTCTAAATTCTCTTGAATCAATGATCAGTTCATTTCTCTTTACCAAACAATCATTTTTCAAGATTTTGTTCCTACGGTATCTAGTAAAGTGTTATGATTTGTTGCAATCATAACACACAATATTCTTCCATCCAAATTTTCTTTTACTTAGTCTATATCTGCACTAGTTAGCCTTGTGTCCAAATAAATTATAGTGATAATAGTATCCATTAAACGAATAAGATGTCTTGTTCAATTTTTGACTTCTACATTACATGACTTTGTCTAATCATTTTTCATTCAAAACATTGACCAGAGAATAATAAAGTATCATACATTCTACTTTCAGAATCTTTTTCCCTATGCCCAAATCAATTGCAAAAATAGCATACACCATTGAAATATAAGTACCTTTGAGCATTAGGTTGTCTGATAAGAATCCTTCCAGTATTGCTTCTTAGATTCTTGAATTTTCCACCATTGCTCTGAATCTTCATTTTAGGGGGTTGATTAACCTTTGAACTTTTTCCTTCTTCAAATCCCAAGCCACTTTCATCCATAGGTGGTTTTTGAAAAGCAATTAACTCATCAAGCATTGTAGTGCTTGACTTGAATTTATCCTCATATCGTTTTTCCTTTTCCAGATCTAATATTAGAATTTCCACTTCTTGCTCAAGCTTTGTGCATTCATTCATCTTCCTTTAAATTTTAGCTTTTTTACAATCTTCAATTTTTCTCTTCTCTTCCAATAGCACTTTTAGTTAGATAATAACTTCATCTGCTCTTTTCAATTCATCACAGGCTTCTCCACATTTTTCTTGTAGTTGCATAAAGTATTCATTTGCTTCCTTCAACCTATCCTTGAAATCTTCATTTTCTTCTATATGCTCAATAGTAGTCACCTCAAGAGGAATAAGAAAACATTTTCCTTCCATGTATTTAATTTTTTCACCTTTCTTAAGCAGCTAGACTTTTCTAGAGGAACCAAGCTTTGATACCAATTGTTGATTATACAAAATACTGAGAGGGGGGCGTGAATCAATATTCCACAAAACCATTTAGCTACAAACCATCCAATTATTAAAGAAAATATAACTGCAAACAAGAATAAAGAAATTGAAATGAACACGACACCACAAAACACATCAACACCATATTTTTACGCGGAAAACCCAAAATGGGAAAAACCACAATGAGGATTAGATCACAAGATATTATATTTGGATGTAGTATATTATAGGGATCACTTCCAGGACTCATTTTCCTTGAAAGGCTCACAACCAAAATGAAAAATGATACGACTTACCACCAAGGTACAAAAAGATATAGTTCACTACCAAAAGTATGAACTAATGAAATACACCTTATTTGTGTTGAGTTCAGTTCCAATGAGGCACTATATATGAAGTATTGTCTTGCTTAGTAGTCACATGAAAATTATGCTCTGATCCTTAACTTCTCCCACTATACATCACTCGCATCTGGTAAATCATTTAAGCTTGCATATTTAGTTATCTTTCATTCTTCTTTACTCTCTATCTCTCTATATTCTCTTTTACAACTCAAAAATGTCTCATATATATACAATTATATACCATACATTAATTAGGTCGCCCTAATTAGATGTAGACAAACCAATCAAAAAATAGCTCTTTTCGGAACCATATAAGATTTAAACATCTTTTTATCCATGTAGTGCACAATTTCAAGTCAGCATAGATCTACAAAAGATTCAACTAAAATTCACAAGGTATAATTATCCTTCTTAATGCATGTCATATATTAGGTCAACTAAGAATAGGACCTAATCATAAAAATCCAAACCAACACATGCTTCTCAACCAAAAACACCTTCTAGATCTGATATTGCTTTAGTTTCTCCTCACATTAACATCAAAGAGACTACCACTAGAACCATAACATTAGATCATTCTTCTTGAGGAAATGCAAAGTCTCCCACATTGGTATACTAAATAGAAAAGTGACTGAAGTATATAGAGTTGAACTTTTTCATTGATAACTTCCTTTTCACAACACAAAACTTCTCAATATCTTGAATGTAATTGTATGGATGAGTCATAGTAATGTGATTAAGAGAGCAGAGTCATATCTCCACTTGCAATGAATTCTAAATTCAAAAACCAATGCACTTTGATAGATCAACTTCCAGTAGATATGGTATTGTACACCAAATATGCTTCCTACAATGTTGACATCAATGACAACACTGGAGCAGCCAAATCAACCTATATACTCTTCATGCTCATGTTGCTAGGTTCCCATATTTCCAGCAACGGTCAGGCAAAGCATAGGTGACAGATGTGGTGGAGTGTTGGTGGCAGGTTCCCACACCATTAGAAGATTCAACGCCCAACACTTTAGAGTTGATTGTGGACAGAACTAGGGGCTTCAACAAGTTTTGACCAATAGGAGTGGTGGTCCTCAGAATTGACAAAATCCTAATGAAAGCCTGCTATTGGCAGACTTTGTTTGCATAATCAAAAAATAGTATATATGTTTTTAAAAAGAATGTCGACAACAAAATAGCTTTACAGATTTTAAAAAAAACCTAACAATTTTTTTTATCCACCAGAAAAATAATTCCCCCACAACTATTAAAGTATTATGCCCAATACAAAATATTTTTAGAAAGTTTTCCTGAGACAATTATTTTAGCCCAAATGAAATTTTTATAGCCTAAATATTTTTAAAAAACTGTAGAACATAAAAAAAAGTAATTTTTTTTTATTCTGTGAAATCATATCATACCTAGGGGCCCGTATGACCTGCACAGATAAAAAATGTTTTCCTAAATCAACTGACACCAAATATAGGCATATTTTATATCAATGTTTGTCTCTTCGACCTTCTAAAGATAATGGTGAGGTTTGTTTGGGTTGAAAATGCACTAGAAGCTCTACTACCTCTAGATCTTGAATTTCTTCAAACCCTCATAACTTTGGCAAAAAAGGTCATATTTAGGCAAAACAAAAGTTGATTTTGACTTTCTGAGCTACCCTTTACTCAAAATCTGAGCTCAAATTTCCCCCAACACAAGCCAAAAGTGACCTACCATGAAAACCCACATATGAGAAACCCTCAAATCTGATATTTTTTTAAGTCTTTTTATGATTCCTAGGTTCACCATATGGTGCAAAGGAGAGCATACTCAACCTTACTAAAAATAACATAGATATCTCACTAGAAATAGCTCAACCTTCAAATCTAAGAAGGGTTTTTAAGGCTTGGCTCTGATACCATGAAAGAGTTGAAGATTAGCTCAACACCCAAGACCACTTGCAAAAATAATGAAAACCTTCTACAAGAGAGTATGCAAGAATATGAGCTTGCTTGATATTAAGACCTATCAAAATGATGATGAGGTATGAAGTATATAACATATGTGTACAATGACCTTCCTCATACAGCAAGGATTTAAGCAACACAAGGATTAGGATGGATATCCCAAGATGATGAGGAATTCATGATGATAACATTGTTGAGGATACACAACAATGCAAGGATTGTGTTAAACAACACAAGAATTGGGAAGGATATCTCGAGATGATGGATTGATTGGATTTGATTAATCAGCATTGAATGTTGATTTGGAAAAAAAATTGTTTGAATGATTTGATGTGATACTGAAGCACACGTTAGATGTGATTGATAGTTATTGTTTGGATTGATGTTTGATGAGAGATGAAGCTTGATAAGGAATGTCTTCTCATCAAAATATGCCATGCACTAGTGATTCGGATTTTTGATTACAAATTCTTGACCAATTTGATTTCACATTTTCCAATGTTTGGATCACCACATAAGTTGGAGGATATAAATTAAGATTTATTCCTGAAGCAAGATGTAAATATTTGTCCCAATTTCTAGCAATGTATGGAATGCCATGGGTGGATGCTTGAATAGATGTATGGAAGGATGGATATGGTAAGCACACAAAGGATGTCAAGGATTATCTTGTGATAAGATAAGGTGTTTGAACAGAGGAATGCTTCATTGGATAGTGCTTCATGGCTCAGATAATGCTAGGAAGGATAGGATCAATGAAAATGGCCCATGTTAAGATGTTTACCATAAGCAAGTGTAAAGTGTACAACAAACTTTGTCAAGATCAAGATAATTTGGACTATGGATGCAGATGGATAAAGATGGATTGGATAAATGGTTCATGGATGAATGGATTTAATATGGTTGAGATAGATGGAATGTTGGATTTATTATGGTTGGGATAAGATGCTTTCACCTAAAGTAGTGTTTTCTGATGCTCGATTCTACACACGACACCTGTTTTCCAGGTTTTCATCATGGTACCTACCCAAAGTGCCACCATATTGGATTCACTAGAGGATGATTTTTTTCTTTACTGTATTCAATCCTTTTTCTAATTTTTTTGGGTTTTTATATTTTTTGGATTTTTCTGAAAGATTTTAAGCTCATGTTGAATCACCTTGTGGTGTTGATGTAGATGCCCCCGTCATAATGTGCCATTGATATCTTGCCTGAAGAAGCTACTTTTCCAAGATATGTACAGTTGAATTCAACTTTTGAGATTCTTGATATGCTTCGTCGATATTGGGGTTAACTTTGTCTTTGTGTGCACATCGTGATAGAGTGCCTTCTGAATCCTTATGATGAAGGGTTGTTTCCAACACATGGTTAATGCGAGAATTGGATATCATGTGTGGAGGCATGGATGGAGTGTGTTTAGGAATAAAAGATGGATTGGTTAATAGTTTGGAACCTTTGACTCTCCAAACTTGGGAAGATGAGCAATGATGGGTGGATACAGAAGTGTGCATGAAATTAGGACCAACTGCTTTATATACTTTGTACATCGCTTGAGAAGCCTTCTTTTTCTTTTTTGGACATCTTTGATGGATACTTTTCCCTTTTTTATTTTTCCCCATAGTTTCTTTGACTAATGGAGTTTCATAGGGATAATCTTTCTTTGTATTCTTTGGTATCCATGTGTATTTTATTTTCCATTCATGCTTTGCTTCTTTTGCTTTGATAATGTTCTTTGTGCTTTGATTTAACTCTTTCTTTTGATGTTGGTCCCAATTTGCAGATGGGGTGATGGGTGGATGAAGATTCATGACATGGTTAGTTGTAGTATTGGCACCGGTTTCATCATAAGGACTCTTTGTGCTCCCTATGTTGATGTTTGCTTGAGACATAGTTTCCCCTAGTATGGTGGTAGTAGCACCTTCATGCTTTGATTCTTCCTATTCTGAGAGATCTTGTTTAGAATACATTCTTTGATAAATGACCATTGTAGATGATGTTATTTCAATTTGCTACTCTACTGACTCCACAATATCCTATTTTGTCTGACCCATTTCCTTGAGTGGATAATGTTGGATATCTTCATACATGATGTCCTCAGTCTAAATTTGGGATATATCTGATCCTGATGTTGACAACTCAATTTGACTATAGGAATTAATAATCCGCTCTTTTTGTGTCATAATGTCAAGAGTAAAGGAATCCTATTCTGAATGAAGATTATCTACATTTCCATCCATAGAAAGCATCTCATGGGTAGATGCAGGAGTATGTGCTATGTGGATGTGATCATCATTTGTGTCATCTTGTATAGATAGGAGAGTGTCCATTAGATCATTGTAGTAGCTTGGAGATACAAATTCTTGAACTTGAATGATTTTGGAATTGCTTTCGACATGCTTTGGATCAAGTTCTTAACATGGGTCAATTTCAAAGGACGGATTGCTTACAAAGGATTCTTGGACATCGTCATTAGGCATAGGAAGTGGCTTAATATTCTCTTGATCTTTGAGTGAATTTGGATCAAGTGTTGAGTTGAAAATTCCTTCAATATCGACAATCATGAGGTCAAAGGATGTCAATATGTCTTGGAAATGACCATTACTAGACTTTGGTGAGAGATGTTGATCATGCTTTAGAATAAATTCTTGAGATATGTCCTCTAACTCATTAGGTGATGTAGAGGCATTTTCAACATGATCATTGGTCAATGGATCATTGATTACAGGAAAAAATAATGTTAACACTCCTTGACATAGATCATTGTCGGATATTGTTTAGGGATTCTTATCATGATCAAAAAGTGACTCTTGATGTATGTTAATTTGATCTTCAAATGAGGTAGAAACATTATCAAGATCTTGATCATTATTTTCAACAATTGTGGTGGAGAGATTGTCAATTTCGTCATTAGTAGTTGACTCTTGATCATTGTCCCCAATAGTTATTATTTTCTGATCAATCAGGTCTTGGATGAGATTTTTGAGTCAAACACAATTCAATGTTGTGTTTTCCTTTCTTTTGTGATACTCACAAAGGTGATTTTCATTGTACCATGGCAATTTCATGTTTGGTTCTTGATATTTCTCATAGATGTGTATTTTAATGAGATTTTCTTGCACCAATTATTGCATGACCGATTTGATTGGTTTCCCAAGTGGTGTGTATTTTCATTTGTTACCTTGTGATACTTTTCCTTTAATTTGACCTTGTGATGATTTATTTTTGAGATGTGGTGACTAATCTTTGAGATGTGATGATTGATCTTTGAGATGTGATGATTGATCTTCGAGATGGGGTGATTGGGTTTGTTGTTGATGTTATTGATCTTGATATCCAACCTCTTGACATTGGAAATATTGTTCTTAATGTGGTTTTGGACACAACTCAATGCTTTGATGACATGATTTAACCAATGGAAGAGTTTATTGATCTTGGAGTGAAGATGTCTCTTGGTTCAATGACAACTATTTTGGTAAGTGAAGCAATTTGATCTTTCCAGAATTGATCTTGACTCCCCTGATATAGTTGATTTGGTTTTTGTTCAAGCAAATTTGGAATGTACAATTATGGTTTTTTCATGGGATCATGGAAAAATTGATTTTGGCCAATGTTCTAATTTGGGATGATGTTTAGATTTGGCATGATAGGTTTGAATTCAACATTGTTGTGTTTTGGAATCATATTGCCTTGATTTTGCATGGTGTTACCTTGACTTGGATCAAAACATGGAGTCATTAACATCTTGTTTGGACTTTGAACAACATTTGTATGATTCACAAACATATCTATCCCAAAGTTTACCAAGTGTGGATTCAAAATGTTCATGTTTGGAAAACTTTTACTTGATATATTCACATTTGGCATGTATGGATTTGGTGGGATAATGTTGTTTTTTTGTGGAAGACTTGTGCATTGGGTGTTTGGTTTATATATTTGTAGGTTTGGACTCAAATTTAAATCCAACATCAGAAAAGGTGTTCCCAATTTTAGACTAGGCATACTCACATTTTTTGTACCATTGAGGTTTGTATGGGATAATGATCTCATGTGTGGGTTGTATAAATGTGAGTTTTGATCATCCATTGGTTTTGTAGAACTTTGAAAGTTTGGTTGATTTGGATTACTCATGATGCATGGATCAAGTTTATATTCCATGTTCTTCTTGTGTTTTGATCTTGTTTCAAAAGTGAACCTCTAAGGTGTTTAGTACCCATGATGAGATGAAGGATGAAAGGGGTGAATGATATGGGTGTTGAAATTTTTAGGAACCTTGGAGGTATGCTAGACTTTAGGATTTGATTTTGATTGTTTTGATTGAATAGTGAACTTGTAAACCCTAAGATGTTTAGATGTTATCTTAGGATGAACTCGTTCAAAAGGGTGATAATTTAACTAAGTGTGTGACGAAGGATTCATGCACACATACCTAACTAAACATATGATTTTTATTTGGTTTAGAGATGTACCCAAGTCTAGACAATGATGTTTCCAAAGCCCTAAAGTTTTTTATGAGATAGATTTTGATAGATTTTTGGGATGGATGATGTGTTTAATTTTGATCCTAGATGAACCTAAGAAGGACCTTGTTTACAAGACCAAGATAGTGAAGAACATGCTTTTCCCTAAGAATAGTTCAAAACCAAAACACCAATGTTTGCATCAAAACCATATAACCAAAAGATGCCAAGCACATGTGTGGGGTCCAATTGTTTAACTTTGCTTAATGATTTATTTTTACAAACACACTCTTGATTAGCTTTTGAAACTAGATGTCCAATGTCCTAATTCTCTTTCATCCCACAAATTCCATTATGTAGAAATCTAGAAAATCAAGGCAAAATTTTCCTAATGTTGACCTTAGTAGGAGAAAATTGAGATGAAATCCAAATGCTTAGAAGCCTCTAAGGATGAGAATCCCAAGGGTAAGCAATAGCATGTGAATTTGTTCAAGGATATTTGCTTCTCCTAGAGGGTTTGATATTTGATGCTCATGTTGAATATTTGTTTTCCAATGTTTTCAATCACACAATGTGTTTCGTAACCAGGAACAAGCACAATCCTATGGATATGAAAGACTATATTTGTTGAGTCCCCACTTGGACAAGTCCAACTATGCTTATTTTCAGCGAATGGTTAGATGCTTGACCCAACTGGCTCCCCTCCATGGCATTATAAAGCTGAAGGTGATCAAGTTCTTGTTATTGCTCTTTATGTTGATGATATGTTGTTCATAGGAAATAGCAAGCTAATGATTTATGATCTTAAGTCTTAGTTGGCTGCTAAGTTCAAAATGAAGGATCTTGGTGCAGCAAGGTATATTCTGGGGATGGAGATAACCAGGGATAGGAAGAATAGAAAGCTTTGGATTAGTCAAAGTATGTCAGGACTGTTCTTGAGAGATTTTGTATGAATCATTGCAAACAGCTAGTGGTTCCAGTCATGCAGGGAACGAAGCTATCTGTTGAGGACTGTCAAAAATCTCCTATTGAGATGGAGGACATGACCAGTGTACCCTATGCTAGTGTAGTTCGCAGTCTCATGTATGCAATGGTCTGTACAAGGCCAAACATTGCCCAAGCAGTGGGAGTACTTAGTCGATTTATGGCTAATCCAGGAAGAACGCATTGGGATGCTGTCAAAAGAGTTTTCAAATTTTTGAAGGGCACTTCAGATTTTGCTTTATGTTACCATGGGAACTTGGTTGAATCACAGAGGACTCTCAGTATTCAAGGCTATGTGGATTTTGATTGGGCAAGGGACATTGACAGCAGGAGGTCGACTAGTGGATACATTTTCATGATGAATGGTGGTGCAGTGAGTTGGATGAGCAAGTGGCAGGCTGTAGTCAATTTTTCCACTATAGAGGCTGAATACATGGCAGCTACTCATGCTTGTAAAGAAGAAGTTTGGTTGAAACGTTTGTGTTCTAACATTGGTTTTGATGTAGGGGAAATAACTATTTTCTGTGACAGTTAGAGTGCAATTTGTCTGGAAAAGAACCCTACTTTCCATGCCAGGATGAAACATATTGACGTACAGTATCACTTTGTACGAGATATGGTGGAGGATGGAAAGGTTAGTTTGGAAAAGGTTGATACTCTGGAGAATGTTGCAAATTCATTGACAAAGCCAGTGAGCATAGACAAGTTCAGGTGGTGTGCCAGTTCAATGGGCCTTAGTGCCCATGATTTTTAGTAAGTTATGTTGTCCTCTGGAGGTGCCTATATGATCTTCGTCAAGTGGGAGATTGTTGGAAATATGTGCCTCAAACAATACAGGCTGAAACCTCCATTGGAGCCAAGTCGGTATGACATCTATTATGTTTGGCTGACTAGTAGTTTGAAACATCATGGTTTGAATAGGTCGTTGTGACCTTGTTTCTATCTTGTCGAATGCTTTCATTGTGGAGCTATCGATGTGACAAGGAGTGTTCGGTATGACCTCTTAGCGCTCAGGAGACCTTTGGCCAACAGGCCATTCAATCATGTATCGAGGAGACTCATGACGACCACGGGCTTCGGGATAGCTTATAGCGGCTCAGTGAGAAGTCCCAGCAAAGTGTTAGAGTCTTTCCAATAGTATGTTACTTGTTGTGGTCTTCGGCATAGCTTATGGTCTATTGGTAAGAAGTCTTATCGATGTGCAAAGGTCTCATCGGTGGAGGTTCAAATATTGTTCATCGGTGTAACACAAAGGCTTTCGGAGAAACATCTTAGTGACTAAAGGATGTCTTGCCGATAGCCGATGGCTATCGGGGTAACCCAAATGGTTTGGGAAGAAGTCCCAGCGAAGATTGTAAGTCTCGCCAATGATAAGGGATCTTCGGTATAACTTTTGGTGATAGAATACTTCGGGGTAAGTCCTAGAGCTCGGTGTGATGTCTTAGCGAAAGTAACATGTCTCACCGAAAGTGCTTTATGTTGAAGCCTTCAGAGTAAGTCTTGGATTTCGGTATGTTCTCTTGGTGAAAGATGTAAGTCTTGCCGACTATTTTCTAGAGCTCGATATGACTTGTGACTTCGGTAAAACCTTTGGTGACTCGCTATGATCTCCTAGCGAAAGTGACAAGTCTGGGCGACTGCTTGGTGTTTCGGCGTAACACTGGAAGCTCAATAGAACATCTTAGCGACTACAATAACTCTTGGCGATACCGATATGAAGGTTATGTGGCATCGGCGAGACACTATTAGTGTCTCACCGAGATGCCAACACAGTGCGAATTATGTTGACCGATTGACCGTCCGAATAGGAGGGGCCAAATGTGAATCGTTAGCAGTTGGTTTGTTGTGATAGTTTTGTGAGTAAGTTCTACAGACAGAGTTTGACATGGATATACACTAAGATTGCATATTGTAATCGGTTGGTTAGTTTGGTTGAATCGACAGATTGTTGAGTGATCGTATTAGTGGATGAATTATGTTTTGTGAACTGTAACGTGAAGGTTCCTGAAACAAATTGTACATGGTGAATGCTGCTGTAAACAGACACCAGAAAGATAAGTCTAACGTTTCTATGTAATCTTCATTACTGTAATACAAAGTGATTTCTCTTGGTGTGGTGGGTTTTTCTCCCATAAGGGTTTTCCCACGTATATTTGATGTTTATGTGTGATTGTCAAATACTTTGTTTCTGTTATTTGTTTCATAGTGCATCTTAGTTGAACTGTAATTGAAAAATTTAAAAGTATATATGCATTCTTTCTTGAGGTATTGACTTTAGGAGAATTGTTTCCGCATCTGATTTTCCTTACAAGGAGCAATATTTCAAGAAAGTTCCAACAAATACAAATGACAACACAACAATTAAGGAAAACTACACTCTTAACTATGGTACAAAAGTCAATCACAACATTAGAATTTCATTTAATGGCATAATCTAACCAAATTTGTAAAATCATGAGGAAAACATCATTCTCAAAGGAAGACGTTGCATACTTCAAAAAATTAGCATAAACGTGAAGATATCATTCAAATCTCACTCTAGGCACCATGGACAACAAGCATTTCCATATGTCAGAATAGGAATTAAACATGATTGAAGATATGCATATATTCAATATTAGTTCTTACCTCCTAGGCACCAAAATCAGCAAAAGACAGTAATAGCAATATTAATATTCCATAAAATAATTAAGACAGGTGCAAGCTTCTCTAATCAAATCCCCCGCAGGCTAGCAGGTAACACCAATCTCTAATGCATTCAATATGGATATTATCTCGTTCAAGGATCTTTAACACTGCAACTCATCAACCAAAGATTCTCCTTTGTTGTATTAGCCTCCTATCGATTTTACTGTCAGGTAGCAAAATCAGGGGAGCACAACTTCTTTTGTTCAATCGTTGAGGGATTTCTTTGTTATCACCTTTTGTTGCTTAAACAAAGAGCTTTTGTTGCTTAAAGGAAGATGAATCCAAGATCCACGCCATCATACAAGAGAGAGAAACATCTACACATCACACAATACAACCAATCGACACAAATCTTTGGCCTACGAAGGCAACACATGAAAACCCAATGCCACTTAAGAAAATAATTATAAATAATAAGGACAACCCCAAGCACGATTATTTTACAATGGCGTAAGGTAAACCATCCATGCTTCCCCATGCCTACCATTAGATTTCACAAATCTAAAACATTTGCAAAAATTTAAGGCAATCAATGATCTCCACTAGATGTTTCATAATTCCAAATTTGAAGCCTTCAACGCTCCAAATGCCACATTACCCACAAAAACTATACATCCAACGAACCCAAAAAAATCTGAAACAAACACTTTAGGGATCTATTTAGAAAGGAATTGAATAGGTATACCTAATTTCTCCTACCCATGCCCAACAAATAAATGTTTATTTAAAAGCTTTCAAGTAAATACATTTCCTAGGTGTAAGGCTGAAAAAAGGCTTTAGAAACTTTCAAGCAAATGCATTTGGTCGGTGAATGAAGAAAGACAACAGATAAAGGTTTTTTTCTTAAAAAAAAACTTACAAGCAAATGCATTTGGCAGGTATAAAGCCGATTTCTTCATTCTTTGACCAGCATCCTCCGTGTACTAGAAACAAAGCTTTGTAATAGGGGATGGACATCCATCAAAATAGGGAACCAAAGATAATGTGTGAGCTGATTTAAAGGATATAGAGGGTGCCAAAATGGAAGTATAGAGTAGGTGAACTTTTTGATAGAATGCCTGAAAAATACAATAGCTCATGCCCTGCGTAATAAGAAAAATTTGTTAAGAGGCACTAGAAATCCTTAACAAAATATTGTTGGCAGGTGTAAAATCAAACCCACGGCCTTTGCCAACAGATAGGAAAGGCACGCATAATTTAGAAGACAAGCTTGCTAATAATGAGTAACAAAATCTTAGAATAACGACTAACAACAGGAGGATTGACATAGCCTGTATGGACTAGAGAAACATTTTGCAGCAAGAACTATATTGATAAGTAGGAGGTATTTTTCCACAGCGTGTCAAATTATGATATTGCTATCAGGATTCAACCGTGTAGTTTTGAGTCAAACTCATTGACCCATGTTTCATGAGTAGTGGTTCAATAAGAACCCATCTCTCATGATATCGAATGGTCCACTTAGCACTCATTGCATCTAGGTGATGCTCACAGAGGTGAAGCACTGGTCCGTCCCGGGAGGTCACCCATCCCAGTACTGCTCCGGCTCAAGCGCGCTTAAC
>VDFB02086081.1:323883982-323939000 GCA_007258455.2 Sequoia sempervirens
ATGAGAGATGGGTTCTTATTGAACCACTACTCATGAAACATGGGTCAATGAGTTTGACTCAAACCTAGATGCAATGAGTGCTAAGTGGACCATTCGATATCATGAGAGATGGGTTCTTATTGAACCACTACTCATGAAACATGGGTCAATGAGTTTGACTCAAAACTACACGGTTGAATCTTGATAGCAATATCATAATTTGACACGCTGTGGAAAAATACCTCCTACTTATCAATTGATGAGCTAAAGGGGCTCTATTATGAATGGTTCATAAGGCACAAATTTGGCCGGGTTGTTTTGCAATGGGGTAATAATCTCGCCGGGCTTTCTAACTCCCTGAAACTCCCCGCTAAGCTGAGCTGAAGCAAAGACGGGATGGGTGACCTCCTGTGACTCCACTTCTGCTGCTTCACTCCTCCCTGAGCATCACCTAGATGCAATGAGTTGGGTGGACTATTCGATATCATGAGAGATGGGTTCTTATTGAATACTACTCATGAAACATGGGTCAATGAGTTTGACTCAAACTACACTCTGCTGAATCCTGATAGCAATATCATAATTTGACACGCTGTGGAAAAATACCTCCTACTTATCAATTGATGAGCTAAAGGGGCTCTATTATGAATGGTTCATAAGGCACAACACTTGCTAAAGTTTTTTCAAATGGGGTAACAACTCAAGCGGGCTTAACCTTGGAGAAAACTCCCTGGTTAAGCGCGATTGAGCTGGAGCAGTACTGGGATGGGTGACCTCCCAGGACGGACCAATGCTTCACCTCTGTGAGCATCACCTAGATGCAATGAGTGCTAAGTGGACCATTCGATATCAAGAGAGATGGGTTCTTATTGAACCACTACTCATGAAACATGGGTCAATGAGTTTGACTCAAAACTACACGGTTGAATCCTGATAGCATTATCATAAGAACTATATTGTTTACAAGAGGAAAGAAATGATTGTCACTGGATTTTAGACTATTGAAACTTAAAACAGAGCACAAGTTATAAAATTTCAAGATGGGATTGAGGTTGGTTGAATAAAAAAATTCCCTCCTTCTAGTGCCATATGTAAGCACCTATAAATCTACACACAGTCTAAACTCCAACACTCATTAGTGGGGGTTAGTTCATGCAAATGCAAACCTACAAATACTCCTATGAAATAATGCATCATACTTCATGAGCAGAATGAAATAACAACTTAAACAAAAAAAAATCTTAGAGAAGCACAATACAGACCTATTTCATAGTCAATTGGTGTCACTTTGTTGTGAAAAATGACCATTTCCCAACCCTTGACAAGCCAATGATGAAAATGGAATGATAATGGACAAAATTAGCTCCTAATGTGAAGAGAGTAACTTTGCATGAAGTTGTGGATGATGAAATGAAGGATATCCTCTCCATTTATATAAAATTTTGATGAGAGAAGAGGCCAAAGGGATGAATGTGGGAAAAAACTCAACCAATAAGAAGGAGCCACTTGTCACCATGTGAATGGGACAAGGATGTGCAAGTTTTGATGAATATGCCAATAAATGCATATATTTGAAATTTGAAAATATTGAAATGACAAGGTGGAGGGAGAGTCAAATGGAGTAATGGCCACTTGGCTCAATGCAAAAGGACTTGTAAGGGGACATAAATGCCTTGTTGGAAGGACTCATCCAACTTGGATTTGAATTCAAATTTGAGGGAATATTCTCTAAAGATGCCTTGTTGAGGGAAAATGAAGATTTAATAAATGAATTAAATGATTTATTTGTGCAAGTGGGAAAAACTAGAGGATGTGAAATGAGTTTAGATTAAATTAATCAGGATTAGATTAATTTAATGAGGGATTAGATGATTTGACTTTTTGACTTAGATTTATGGATTCAATAAATCAAAAGGAGATGAAAAGTGATTTAGACTTAGTTAAATAAATGTTTTGATTTATTTAGCTAAAGGGAATGATGTTAGTGGTTTAATTAAATAAGTTTGATTTATTTAATTAAATGAAGAGCTTTAGAAGTTAATTAAATAAGATTGGTTTATTTAATTAAAGAGGGACCTTAGGATTGATTTATGATTTAATTAAGTAAATTTGATTCATTTGATTAATAGAGGAATTAAGATGGATTAATTAAGTAGTTAATAAAGGAATGATTTAAAGAAGAATCAAAGTT
The DNA here is from genome assembly GCA_007258455.2 of Sequoia sempervirens. Taxonomy (NCBI): domain Eukaryota; kingdom Viridiplantae; phylum Streptophyta; class Pinopsida; order Cupressales; family Cupressaceae; genus Sequoia; species Sequoia sempervirens. Next base: position 323,886,153 of record VDFB02086081.1, read on the forward strand.
AGTTGATCAGGACATTTTTCATGTCTACAGTCCTAAATCTGCACATGAAGCAAACAGTTAGAAAATGAATGCATATGTTGGATGAGCTTGATGACTTCTTTATTTTCCAAGACATCCAAGGTTTGCATGCTTATTTTATGCACTTATGGATCACTTTATACATGCATAGGTAGGTGTTTATGTAAGGATTGAATCTTTCATTGCTTAGAGCCTTGCTCTAATATCATTTCTTTTTCAGATGCAGGGGCTAGGAGCACTACGGAGCTAGGGAGGACACAAGCAGCTTGAGGTAGCAACAGTAGAGCAGTCGAGCAACCTGTAACTAGTCATTCTCAGGAAATGACTGGTTCCATTCTTATATGCACATTTTTTGTTTACTTATTCAAGTATGAATTGCTTCATCTTTTCATTGAATATGAGAGTTAGTCCCTTAGCTTGTGAGGGACATGCACATTTCAAGATTATCAATAAAGACTACATTTGTATATCTATTATTCTCTTTCTCATTTGTTGTAATTGCAACATTGAAATGACAAAATGTAATCTACTTATTTGACAATCACTCCTTCATACATATTGAAACTGGTAGTTTTATGGTTTATCTTTTAAATATTTAAACAACATGAAAAGAACAAACACTAAGTTACCTGATTTCAGCTGAAAGTTAAAAATCAGGTAACATTTTTGGCAACATCTGCTATATGTTTTCCTACTAAACATGAGACCAGTTGCCTAAGCTTATCTATTGGGCATAGAGTCACTCAAAAAACCAACACCACTTGAAAATAGCATTGCAAATTGTTGTAACTCATTAAACCAACAAGAAACACTTTGAAAACCAAGAAAAACCAGCAATACAGAATGAAAACTACCACCTAACTATGCAAAAAAACACTTAGGGAAAATTGAGAAACATCTAGCTAATGTGCATCAACACTTAGAGGAAACAAAACCTACTCTAATATGTACAAAGCAATTTTAGATCATAGCTCAAAACAGAGTGAGGTGAATCTTATTGACTAGGATAGGTAGAGCTTCTCCATCCATTGATGATAGTTGAAAAACATTGCACTCTTTGCACTTAGTAATGACAAATGGGCCACTCCACATGTTATCAAACTTAGTATACTTTCCAGGCCTACTCTTTAACTCATCCCATTTGAGAACAACATCTTCTTTAAACACCCTAGGTGTTGCTCTTTTATCAAACACCCTTTTTTTTTGGAGTTGATGCAGCTCCATTGTTTCCATCTCTGGTTTCATCTAGCTCCATGAGTTGTGCATATTGGATAGCCATTAGGTCCTCCTCTTCAAACATTTCAAGTTGGTTCATTATGTTAAGAGTTGGAAGCTCAACTGATAAAGGCATCCTTGCCTCTTTACCATATAATAGCATATAAGGGGAGTTTCCAATGGACTTGTTTGCGGTTATTCTATTTTGCCACAAGGTATATTTTAACTTGTTCTACCAGGTTATTTGGTTATCCTCTAGAATCCTTTTGATGATTCTGATCAGGTTCTTATTGGTTGATTTAGCCAAACCATTACCTTGAGGGTAATAATTTGATGACCTATTTAGATGAATAGCATTCTTTATAGCCCAATCACTTACTCTTAACCCAACAAATGCCAAAGAATTATCAAAAATTATTGACTCAAGTACCCCAAATCTGGTGACTAAATCATCATAAAAGTTTAAAACAACACTTTCATTGGCTTCTTTCAAAGCCACTACTTTAGTCCATCGTGTGAAATAACCAGTTGCAGTAAGTACCCACCAATAACCTGCACTTGAAGGTGGGTTAATGGCACCTATAAAATCAATGCCCCATCTCATGAAGGGTTGTTCTACTTAAATAGGCTACAATGGTAAAGTTGGAAACCTCTCTTTTCCTACAAAAATAGTACATTTTACACACTTCCTGGCCCAAGCATGGGCATCTTTAAACAAGCTTGGCCAATAATAGCTAGCTCTCATTACTTTCCATGTAGTTGTTCTTGGGGTGAAATGACCCCCTGTAGTTCCATCATGGAACTCATGAAGTACTTTATCAACTTGATGTTGATCAATGCATCTCAAAAGGACACCATTAATGTCCTTCCTAAAAATAATGTTACCAATCAGAACATAAGGAATGGACTGCAGTCTAAAATACCTTTGTTTGGCTTTATCCAAGCCTGGTGGACACTCACTAGTTTGCAAGAAGTGAGTCATATATTGCACCAAACCTACATTTGTTGTAGATACATTTGCTGCAAGCTCATTATCAGCAACCAAAACTGCCTTTGTTTCTGCATTTCCTTCACCTTCAACCCTTATAGCTAGTTGTCCACACAACCCTTTACCCATGACAAGCTTTGTTACCTTGATATCAACGTCATACTCCATGAATTTTGTAATCCAACTTTCCCTTTTATCATTCAAGTCCCTGCTTATCAAGAATTCCTTCACACTAGGGTGAGAAACCATCAAATGCACTTTGTTGTTAGAAATCAGAGGTTTAAATTTCTTCAAGCTTATGATAGCAAGAACTACATGCTTCTCTAAAAAATTATATCTTTTCTCATGCTCCTCTAAACGTTGACTAAAAAAGGAAATTGTTTGTTCTAGGATAGCATCATTCCGCTATACCAACATTGCAAAAATTATATCAATGTTGCCAAAAGCATATAAAATGAAATCCTTTCAGAAGTTCAGGTTTACCAAAGTAGGGGTTGTTGATAAGGCCCCTTTTATGACTTCAAAACTGTGCTTAGCCTCCTTGGTCCAACTGAAACTGGCATTCTTTTTTATCATTGTGGTTGTGGTTTCAGAAGATTGGTAATGTCAGGAATAAACCTTATGATGAAATTGATTCTGCCAAGAAAACTCTGTAGCCCCTTTTTATGGCTAGGCAAGGGCAGATCCAAAATGGCACTTACTCTTTCTGGATCAATGGTGATCCCCTATTTTGACACAATATGCCTAAAAGCTTTCCTTCATGGACAACAAAGATACATTTTTTGGGGTTGAGGGATATACCATACTCCCTACACCTTTCAAATACTTATTTCAGATGTACAAGGTGTTCATCAGCTTTCTTTGAAAATACTGTTACATCATCAAGGTAAATAAGTACAAGTTTGTAAATCAAATCTTTAAATGCCATGTCAATTTCCCTCTTAAACGTGGCACCTCAATTGGACAAGTCAAATGGCATCCTCTTATAAGCCATGGTGCCCCATTTTGTGGTGAAGGAAGTCTTGTATTGATCCTCCTCTTTGATTAAGACTTGGTTATAACCTAAATAACCATCAAGAAATGAGAATCTTTCTAAACCTGCTACTATTTACAGAATATGCTCCATGGAGGGCAGTGGATAATGATCTTTTAATGAGGCTTTATTGAGGTTTCTAAAGTCAACACACAACCTAATTTAACCATTTTTCTTTCTAATCAGGATAAGGTTAGAGACCCATGAGGTGTGTTTGATTGGAAAAATGATGTCTCCCTCAATCATTTTGGTCAACTCTTTGACCATAAGAGGCTCAAGTTTGGGGTTTAAAAGCCTTTGTTTCTGCCTAACAGGTTTTGAGTTTGGCTCAAGCTCTATGGTATGTTGGGAAATTTGGGGATCAAAACCCTTCAAATCAGAATATTCCCATGCAAACACATCTTGGAACTCTTGACAAAGGGCAATAAAATCTTTCCTATTTGCAAGTGAACAAATTTATCCAACTTTGAGTAGCTTACCTTTAAAAATTTCAAGCTCCTCATAGTGTTCTTCTTTGACCTGCATGCTAATTTTACTTGTTTTTGGTTGGTCATTCGTGCTGAAAATTGATTCCAAGGTGACTAGACCCTTGGGCAGTTTCTTATACTTCAATTGGATGATCTGATCATGATATTGTTGTTTGAGCTTCTCTTGGTTGACTACTACAAATTCATCTTCTTGCAACATAAAGCTCAAGACTTGTTCATCACTTTCAAAGACTTTCCAATGAACGTTATTATCTAGAATAGAAGGTCTAATAACTATTTTGACATATGGATACAACTTTTCCTTCCTAATTTCACTTGGAATTTCAACTTGAGCACCTATTGCAACCAATCTATCAGCATGCTTATTTTGATCCCTAGGAATAGAAATTAGATTGAAAGCGTCAAAATATTCTATCATATCCCACACCTTGTGTTTGTAGGATTTTAAGACATCATTCTTAGTGACATGCAGACCTCTCACCTGATTGACGATCAATTCACTTTCACCATGCACTTGCAAGCAGCCAATTCCTCTTTTTCATGCCCATTCCAAGCCTTGAATCAGACCTTCCTATTCAGTAGTATTGTTAGTACAAGAGAAAGAAAATCTGAAAGCAGAGTAGTATTTGTCACCTTGTGGGGACACAAGCATTGCACCCACACCAACACCATTCTTACTTTGAGAACCATCAAAGAACAACTTCCACACTCCACCTTGTTGATCTGATTGTTGTCCCACCTCCTTTTTGAGGTTTGGAATCCCTGAATCAGGTTTGTGCAGCACATAGACACCCAAACCAGTCTCTTCAATACTATCATTTGGGTTGTCAATGATATTTTATGCTGCCCACTCACTTAGAAGTGAATCTAGTGTGCTTTTTGCTTGCAGTTCTTGAGTAGTAGCAATTTCATCATCATAAAAAAAAAACACAATTAGCGTTAACAACACTTGGTACGTATGGTTCAATGTGATCCTTAGCAATTTTTTCAAATTTGATGACTACTTTAGTTCCATATCTCGTTCTAAACACCATATAGGATCAATTTGATGATAAATAACCTCCTATCTTGGCAGTGAAATCTCTTGAAAAACATAAAACAAAATGTGGAGGTAAGTCAATAACAGAAATGTCTTGGGGAATGGAGAAATTGGGGCAAGAATGTAGGGTAAGGCTTAAACCTTTGATAACACCTCGTAGGGTATGCTTTCTGCTTAGATTTCTTGAGCAGCAACAAGTTCATCATCATCAAAAACAACACAATTAGCGTTAACAGCACTTGGGACATATGGTTCAATGTGATCCTTAGCAAGTTGTTCAAATTTGATGACTACTTTAGTTCCATATCTCATTCTAAACACCATATGGGACCAATTTGATGACAAATAACCTCCTATCTTGGCAGTGAAATCTCTTGAAAAACATAAAGAAAAATGTGGAGGTAAGTCAATGACAGAAATTTCTTGGGGAATGGATAAATTGGGGCAAGCATGTAGGGTAAGGCTTAAACCTTTGATAACACCTACGGTGTTAATGGTTGTCCCATCTAATTAGACAACTCCCTTCTCAAGAGGTTGATACTTCATTCCTCACTTATTAGCAATTTGTTTGGGCATGATAGAACTAATTTCCCCTGAATCCACCATGCAATTATGAACTATTTTATCTCCTATTATCAAGGACGCATAAAATGGGGGTGGTTTTTACTACTATCTTGAGGTGTATTTGTCAATACAACCTTGGGTTGACCTACTGGTATATCATTTGAAACACCTACTTTAGCTAAGGCAGATTGTAACAAGTCCTTTTGGCCAGGGATAGATAAGGAATCCCACATTGATATATTCACATTCATCTTTTTCATGGATTCAATAATGTTTAAGGGTGTGTCAGCATTTTCCTTTTGATGGGTCCTTGCAACAGCAAGGTCTGTCTACAAGTGGGCTGGTTGGGGTTGGTTCCCAAGCTGTCCACCACCAATGCCTTGTGACTTTCTCTGAAAAATGTGTGTTACATGAGGATTGGAAGGTCTAGCAACTTCCTTGTCTTTATTTTTTGCTTGTCCAATCTCTAAAGCTCTCTTTTTGGCTCGATTGTTGGCTACTATTGGAGACCTATCACTACTTACTCCACAAAACTCCTCGCCTTGCCAATTCAAGAGAGTTGTGTCACTTGCAGGGAGCTCATGTTGTTGGGATGATTCACCATTTGGCACGGCATGCACACTCGAGACATTTTGAACCATCAGTGCTTGATTAATGACACCATTTAAACATGTATTCTAATTATGGGCCTATTTGCAAGGATAGCACCACTCATATTCTACTACAAGGTTATTTTGAACAGGTACCATATCTCTGGTTGCACTGATTGGAAATAGATTATATGGTTGAAAAGGCCTTGGATTCAGATTTTGTCATGCACCTTGAAAATTTCCTTGATATGGTTGCTTGTTAGCTTGAAATTATTGTCCTTCACCTTGATTTTGAGACTGCAAAGGCTTGAAACCTTGAAATTGCTGCTTTTTGAGGGTCACAAGTTTCTTTCCAAAATTCTGAAGCAAGTTTTATATCTTTTGTTGGCTGCTCTTAATTTCTTGCAACTCTTGGGATGGTCCTTGAGTACTAATTTCTATGTTAACAACAGTTGGTAAAGGGGCAATTTGAGGTGTAGGCAAAGTTGTAGGAGGCTGAATATCAGGAAAAAATAGCATAGGAGGCCTAGGTCCAATCCTTCCAGCTTGTATTATGTTGTTTTTTGCTCTTACAACTATGTCATAAGCTATTGGCAAGGTATTTCCACCCATAAACTGTATCAAAACAACAATTTCACTATTTAAGGCTCTCAAAAAATAAAGGAATGCATACTCAGTTGGAGGCCTTGTAGGATTTGGAATGCTGTCCCACGTTCTTTGAAAATGGAAATTGAATTTCATCATCCATTCATGAGGAGCCCTTTTAATGTGGGTTAGTTACTCCACCAATGACAATTTGTCATACTTGTCCTCAAACTGCTTGCATAGTACCTCTCCCAATTCATCCCATGCTCTAATGGAATTAACTGCTAAACTACTAAACCATTGGAAAGCTTTACCTTTGAATGATGTTGCTAACAGCCTCAAGGCAACATTTTCTTGAGTTATATGATGCACCAAACACAGATTTGAAATGTTTTTAATGTGTTCAACTAGTGTAGTCTGATCTTCACCTGAAAAAAATATGGCACACTTTTAAGAGCAGCCATTGGAATATCGTCATGTAAAGCTAATTGAAGTGGGCTGCCACCATTAAATGTCACAAAAACTTGGTTTCTTGGAACAACCATGTTTCACATCAAGTTTTGTTGCCTTATGGGGCCAAAAACTCTCACTGTTGGTGGAGTTGAAACTGTTTTCCTTGATGATATAACAACTTTCTTTGTTGGCCTGCCTCTCTTACAGGGTCGTGAAAGCTGTAGATAATCTAATGGGATAGATTTTCCCCTTGTCTGAATTCTTTTCATATGCTACAACACTAATCTATTATAAATTTCCACATTCAAAGCTACTAGATATGCTGATGTGACCTTTAAAAGGATAAAAATTGTTGCCTACATATCAGAACCAGCAAACAGGTGCGTTCTTCTAATTTGAAATAACTTGAAGTCCCATCGGGTGTGCCAAAATTGTTAGCTCCCCAAATCTGCACCCTATTTGCTCAACCTTAAGTGAACTTAGTAGATTTGGACTAACATGGGACTGCTTTCAGGTTGTGGGTAACCTATTTGAAAGTAGACCTCTAGTGATAAGGGTTGGCTTCCCCTTTTGATGCCACCTAACTACTTAATCTTTGAGGTAAGGGTAAGAATTTATATAAAAAAACCCAATGTTGGAAAGAAACTAAGGCGATACACCAAAACAACCTAGACTTGCTAATAGCCTCATACATTCAAATTAATATCTCAAAGCTAACTCACACAACTCCCTTTCCAATGTAGTTCGCATCAATAATTTATAAGGAGGTTTGTAACAGTGCTTTCAAAAGGAAAATAGATTTTCACAGTCAATAACAACATTAAACAATACAGTTTATAACCTGTAAACATACATTTGTAGTCAAATGGACGCATGAAACATGGGACAAGTTTGTAAGGAAAGATGACTTTTCAAAAAATAGATTGATCAACCATTAATGACATACCATAAAACATGAAGAGAGAAGATAAAAATGCTCCAATTTATTAATTCAAAGTGCTTACTGTATAATAGGTATGTCTAAGTTACAATATAGCTCCATGAAAAATAACTCCAAGAAAGAAAGCTATCCTTTTGCTAGAAAAAGAAAGAACTCCTCCAAATGTACAAAATGAACATACTTAAGCCAAAACCCCACCAAAACCTCTCACACAAGTGTTTCTAGAAGAATATGGTCAGATAAAATAGAAACGTCCCCAAAAGAACCTTTTAGAACTCTCTAAAATGTCCTCACATGAAGAAAAATAGGCCAAGTCAATAGTCACCCCAAAAATGTGACAAAAATTGCCTCCAATTGGCCTCCCTTTCACCAAAATTAGTAAAAACAGCATCCCACACATCTCACACTTCTTCAAGTCATCATTGGTCTTCATACAATACTTGACCACATTCTCCATCATGCAATATGTGTGTTTTTTGAAAACATGTGGCTTTTAAAACATTAAAGATAATTACCTTCTTAAGTGATTCATAAAACATAACTTAACAAGTCACTTTACAATTAAGCACAAGACAAAGGGCCCCACCATTAATATGTATTACATTGGTATTAAAAGCAACTAAAAGTGATTTTCAAATCACTCACATGACATCCTCAAAATTTGGAAACAAATGCAACATATAATGTTATGGCTAAAAGCTTTCAAAAGCTTCTAAGGCACTTGACTATCAACTTACCATATTATGTATTTTACTCACACGTGGTCATACACATTGTTTTCTAAAGGCATCATAATCCAAAAACACTTGGCCAATATGGCCAACTTCCAAGTCCCTTGGAAAGCATATTCCATGTCACATGATATTGGGCAAAACATAGGCATTACATTTGTGTAACTTAACACACTCCATGTGTTGTATGTTTGAAAACACTTAGCAATAAGTTGAAATAAAGGGAAAATCCCTAAGGCATGAAATGCCTAAGTCAATAACATATGATGCAAATTGATGACTTAGCAAGGTTTGAAAAAATGGGAAAAACACCAAGGCATAAAATGCCTAAGTGAAAGCACACATATGTTTCGGCCCCCATCATTTACCACATGTTTGATTTTTTAAAATATGGGATAAAAAATCCCATCGACACCCAAAGGAGTTCAAACCCTAATCATTGACACCCAAATGATGAAAAAAACATCATCATTTGGTAGCTTGGAAGAATCTGGAGCAAGGCTCTGCTGCCATGGGGTTTGGAAAACACAGAAAAATGTGGAGAAACACATTGGCTTTGGCCCATTCTATCAATTTTTTTGACATTTTTTGGTGAAAGGAAACCCGTAACAACAGGTAAAGGCTCATTTTGTGGCTTGAAATCTATATTTTATTCCTTCTAGAAGTCATTTCTATAACTTAGAGGCTGCGACCTGTAGCATTTTGATGAACTTTGCTTCATTTTCTTGTTTTTTGTTGTTGCTCTCCTATTTGACAGCCGCCATGAGAAGCTTGTATGAAGCTTGACATGAAGTTTTGAGTGGAAAAACTCTGCACATTTCACTGCTCGAGCTTGGGTAAGCTCCCAGCCGACCTTGCATTGTCTTTTTAAACTCTTGTGACAGCGTTTGAAATACTTCATTATTCTACAATTTTGAACAAACCCAGTGTTTTTATGTTGTTTTTCATGAAAATAATGGCTCATTGGTTGTGGCTATGAACAAAAAAAATGTGTCTTTTATGTTCATTTCTGAAAACCTTCATGTTGTCTTTCAATTTTTCCTTGTATTTCACACATATTAACAACCCATATGGGTTTCTTGGAATGTAGAAAAAGAAAGAACATGTTGTGGGTTCGGCCTACATTTTGCAAATTGTTTTTTCTCCATTCATGATTCTCTGCTTCATTTTGAATTCTTGCGGAATGCCCCTGTTTGGGTTTCCTGTAGCATGCATTTTGTTGAATCTTCAACTTTTTGTAAAGAACCCAAGTGAGTTTCCTTAATTTTCCTAAAGAGCTCAAATTTGTTGCAAATTTACTGTTGATTTTGCAAGTTATTTCACTTTTATGTAGAATATGACAATGTAGCTCCATTTTTTTAAAAACCCAGGTGGGTTTTTCATATTTTGCAAAAAAAGGCCCATTTTCATCACGGTCTATCATAACACATCAATGGATTTTCATTTTTTGACTTCTATAGAATGCTTACCATATTGCCATTCTCTTTCTTTTATTTTATGATGAACCCATATGGGTATGTTTTCACTTTGAAAACAACTTCAGATTTGGTCCAAAAATGAGTCTCCATGTTATTGCACAATATCTGCTCTGAATAAATAGCTACATAAGATGGTCCATTTTGTTACACTAAAAATTGAGTTGATGCTTATACTAGAATTCTCTTTGCATCCTTATCAACAAACAAGTTTATAAAACTTCAAACTGAAGCAAAACAAGCTTTTTCCAATGAGCATCTAAATTGCTTTTACAATGTATTTCATTTTTGTAAAATGTCTTTAAAAGACACAATCCCAAAGTGGGTTTATCACTGTGAATGGCTTCTGCATTTCACTCCTTTAATGATGTTGTGTTCTTTGTGTTCATAACACTCATGGTAACCTTTGCATTAGCTTCAACACTTGACAAATCATTACTGTATGCAACTTTGGCACCATGATATATATAAATAATTACCTCATAAGTCATTCATGCTTGACTGTCCTTCGAGTGCATAGGAAAAATGAAAATAAATTTGTAGTTTATTGTCCTTATTGCAGTAGGTATTCACATTGTTATGATTTTCATTTTCTGATGATGTTTACTACGAAAGGAATCATGAATGTAGACTTACATTAGAATGCCAGAAACCAATAATGAAATGCACTCCTTTAGTTGGGTTCTTTTCTCCTTTACCAATTGTTTATCATGAAAGCATTATCATTAAGCATGCTTTGTTACCAATCACTTAAGGCAAGTCAACTAGATGTTCATAACATTGGACTATGATACCATTGTGAATGGACTACATTTTCATGTCCTTTGATAATCATGTTTATTTCTAAACTTTATGTAGTCATAATGCTACTATTTTCAAAGTCTTCATACTGCAATAGAGAGCAAGATTTTAAGAATCGTTTCCATATGTGTAATGAATTCACTTTGCATTACATGGCCTAGTTATAGCTTAGCATTCCCTATTGATTTGTTTTTCCAAGTTCATAGATAATCATGAAGATAAATCTATCACTTTCAATGGCATTGTTCTTAGTCATGACTATGCTTTGTTCACTAAAACACCATGATTCATGATGGTTTCAACAATTCAATTTCATGAGCTCCTCTAATTCAATCAAGACCACTGCCATCTTTAATATCAGTGCTCTTCCTTTCTTTGTAAAATTCTTAGAGGAATCATTTCCAAAGGAAACCATTTGGAAAGTTGCTCAAACATTTACATAGGAGTATGGAGAATAGAAAACCCCTGTCCCTTGAGTTATGGCATAGCAATTGTATCTTGATCACATCATATGAGGGTTCTATTGTTGTTATGACTTCTTGTAATGACATATTCATGATAGGAATATATCTTTGTCAACTAGAGTTGATGTTTCTTGAATGTCTTTTCCTTTTGTGCCAACTTTAAACCATCATGCATTGAATGCCATCTTGAAATTTGTTTGTCTAATGTTTGATTGAGAAGGCCTTGAATAGAACCTTGTGCAACTTCAAATTTTGTTCTTATTGTTGTCCTTCATGAGACCATTGTAGCATGCATTGTTTAATGTTGTCCTTGTCAATGACAATGACCCCTACTTATTGCATTCATTTTCACAAGTACACCTATAAATGAATAAGATCAATTCCATTGCCTCCTGTATCTTTTACAAAGGTGTTGTCCTTGTACTTGTATCATGACCTTGACCGAACCATTTCTCTATTTCTAGTTATGTGTAATAAATACACATAGTCTCCTCATTTTAACTTTATTGGACAACCACATGTCACATATGTGGGTGACCCAAAAGTTCACCTTCTTATGCGATGTGCGACTGCCCAATAGGGTTACGGTGAGAGGGGCTTGACAATATCTTGAAATTCTTCCTCATTGTTTAAGAGATGCATAATTGAACTTGATGCATCTATGAAGTCACTTTCTTCCTTTATAAACAAATCATGGATCTTCTTAAGAAGATTGAAGGACATATCAGCAAAAAAAGTTGCATCTTTTGAATTTGATAATGAAAGTTGATCAACTGGTGTGATTCCATATTGATTTAATGCATTGATAATGGATAAATATTTGATCAAGTTGCTTAATTTCCTTTCCCTTTCAAAGCATGCTGAGCTCTACCCTTGTGGGAGCCACATTTTCCTCACATGTTGTATTTGATCTAAATCATAACAATAACCAAACTTGTCATAAATCTGCAGATGAAGCAAACAGTTAGAAAATAAATGCATATGTTGGATGTGTTTGATGACTTCTTTTTTTTCCAAGACATCCAAGGTTTGCATGCTTATTTTATGCACTTATGGATCAATTTATACATGCATAGGTAGGTGTGTATGTAAGGATTGAATATTTCATTTCTTAGATCCTCACTCTAATATCATTGCTTTTTCAAATGCATGGGCTAGGAGCACTATGGAGCTAGGGAAGACACAAGCAACTCAAGGCAACAACGGTAGAGCAGTCGGGCAACTTGTAACCAGTCATTCTCAAGCAATGACCCATTCCATTCTTATATGCACATTGTTTGTTTACTTATTCATGTATGAATTGCTTCATATTTTCATTGAATAAGAGAGTTAGTCCCTTGGATAAGAGAGTTATTCCCTTGGCTTGTGAGGGACATGTACATTTCAAGATTATCAATCAAGATTACATTTGTATATCTATGATTCTCTTTCTCATTTGTTGTAATTGTAGCTTTGAAATGACAAAATGTAATCTACTTATTTGACAATAACTCGTTCTTGCATATTGAAACTATAAATTTTATGGTTTATATTTTAAATGTTTAAACAACATGAAAAGAACAAACACTAAGTTACCTGATTTCAGCTAAAAGCTAAAAATCAGGTAACAATAACTTTATGGGAAGTTTGTTTGGTTTACCGGAAACTATTATTTGTTGATAATACCCTTTTGTGGTGGATCAGTGTGTTGGTATTTGAGTTTGGAATTCACCGCAAGATTTGATATGACTCTAATCTCTTAACCATATTTTCTTGACTCGTTCAGATAGTTATATCCTAGATTTTGAGACGTATTTTGTTGTGAGTAGAAATTTATCTCTGAAGAAGTTCAACTATGTATTTTATTGTTGTTTTGTGTGTGGCATATTGTGTGGGAGACTCTGCATTCTACTAAGGTGAACATTCTTATGTTGTGGTTTTGTTGATAGTCTCTATGTTGGTAGTATGATGGGAACTTAATGTGTTCTCAAATCTAGAAGGTATTTGCTTTGAGGATTATTTTTTGGTTTGAAGAATTGTGTTCTATTCTTGGCCAACTCAATGTATGCAATATATTATGAAGACTAATTATGTTTTATGGATGATATTCAACTTGGTATAATGCACTACATGGATAAAATGCTTAAATCATATATGGTGCTGACAAAGAAGGTTTTGATTATTTTTGTGTTCATCTAATTAGGCTGACCTAACTAATGATTAAGATAGACTTGTATATATATAAGATTTTTTGAGGAATGAGATAAGAATGAGAGACTAGTAGGACACATATGAGAAGTGAATGTGAAATTAGAAGTAAGTGTAAGCGCAAAAGGATTAAGAGGTGTGTGAAGATCTGAGCCTAAATGCTTTATTAGTTGTGGTTAGTGCAGTCTTTTTGAGCGACTACTGTGTCAGGAAGTACTTCATAATTTGAGCTTCAGTGAAATTGAACCCTGCACATTGAAGGTGTATCCTATCAGTTCAATCTTTTGGCAGTGAGCCACTATCATTGTATCTTGGTGGTTAGCCATCTTTTGTACTCAGGAAGTGAGCCCTTTTAAGGACAGTGAGTCTTGGAAGTAATCCCCATAATATTTTTTATCCAGATATAGTATATTGTGAGTTAACACCCACTGCAGTTTTTCCCCTTTTTGGGTTTTCCACATAAAAATCTTGGTGTTCATGTGCATGGTTGCATTGACTTGTTTCTATGTTCTCTCTTGTTGATTCAGTCAAAATTGTGATAATGTTAAGATGGATTTTATTATGGTTTTATGGAATACTGACTCACCCCCCTCTCAGTATTTTGGATGTTCAACACACCTATTTCAAACATTATGAGCATTCTATGCTAATATGACAAAGCTAAAAGTTCACCTACAACAATGTTCCAAGTACTTTTTGTTGCTACAAGTTTTATGGCCACTTACAATAATGATGCAAACTTCCTAATTCAGGTCCTAAACACATGGAGATCACTCCTTTTCCATTTTTGGTACAAACAAGGAAATGAGGATTAGTTTAAGCACAATGTGATAAAAATTTCAAAAGAAAAATTTGGACCATTAGGGTCATCATGAGTCTCATTCGTTCTAGGTCTATTGTAGTCCCAAAAATAGACCTCAAATGGTATCCAAACTTGAAAGTGTTTGAATATTTAGATTATTCTCAAAATTAGTGTGATTTAAAAAATGACACCTCATTTCAAGTCTATATGCAAAAGGTATGACAATTAAGATTTGGAAGTTTATACTAGGGATAAGAAAGTTGCAAGTCTCATTTTTTACATATTGCAAAACATTTTTTTGAATTACTACTAGTCTAATAATAGCATGGTTTGATTTCTATGTTGTGTTTGACCTCCAATTAATAATTGGTTTTATTTGTAAGGTTATTGAACTAATACAATCATTAATTTAATATTTAAATATACACAAGGACTAATAGTGTTTAAGAACATCATTGAGGAAACTTTTTAATTGTGAGGATTAGTTTATCCTTGCGAAAACCCTTGGATGGATTGGTTTTATGGCTCTAAATGAAATATTGAAGATAATAAGAAAATATGTAATAGGCTTAGGAAATTTTCTCTAATAATGTTGTTAAAATTCTCTCACACAAGTCTTTGCATAAAATTCTAGATTATGCCCAACATGATTTTAAATGGTTGGGTGAATCTTTGTAAATACAATAACCAAGTACATAAATCAATAAAATATAGGTTAGGTTAGCTCACAACAATTAGTTAAGTGCTTGGTAATGTTTAAATTTAAAATTTGAATTATCAAAAGCTAAGGTTTAGATCCACAACTACAAAAGTGATCCAAGTCAATTTTGCAGTCATGGATATATTCTTTGGTTCCAAAATATTAAATATATGGATCAAGAACAAATTTTTTGGGGGTCAATAATAAAGGGGATCAAGATGTGTGATACCATGATATAAATTCACATAAAAATATACCATTTGTAAGCTATTTATTTCAATTAGGACACTCTTATCAAAGTGGGTCCAAAACATAAGGGAAAGGGCATGAGTGTGTAATTCTCACCAGTACATTTTGTCTCCACCTTGAAGTACATGAAAAGTAATAGATACATGCATATAAAAGTAAAATAAATGGTCAACATAAATACTTTTAAAAATTAAAAACATAGAGATCTATGTAAAGTAACAAATCATTATTTAATTTTTCTTACAATGAGCCTTTGTAATGTCCCCTTTTTAAAAAACCCTAAATCTTACCCTAGAATCACAAGACAGGTGTAGTTTATGGTTCGCCAATTAGATGCTTTAAGAAAGATGAATCATTGTTTAGGTCCTGCAACCATGTTAGATGATATTGAAATATAATTCATATAATCAATGTATATAACCAATGTTTTATCTACTAAATCCTGTAAACATCCAACTATTTCAAATATAAGCCACACAATATCATTATGCACATTGGGAAGTTGAACCATAATGGGGCTAGGATGAGGAGCATGATAGGTCCACCTTAAGCTATCCACACCAAGCCCAAGAGAGGATATACCATCCCCCTTGGCCCTCATGCGGCACCCACATTCATCCAACATGGGGTGGTCTACTTGGTGAACAACTTGTGCCTACATTCCCTACCCTTGCTACCTTATCCATCCCTCTTATGATTGAACCACTCCCTTCAATTCATCTTGACAAAAAATCCTTGTAGAGGTTGGGGAAAGGCTACCATAGGAGGCTCATAGACATCCTCTCCCTAGGCCCAAAGGCGGATATCACCCCTAGCTCCAAGTGGCACACACAATCATCCATCAAGGAGTGGCGTACCTAGGAAGATATCTAGTACCTACTCAACGTATTAGTAGTTTCTCTTGTGCTCCTCCCATGGTTTTTTTTATGAGAATAGTAAGCATAAATATCAATAAATACATCATGATTATGATAGAGCATGTCACAAAAATAATAAGTATAATTAATAGGATATATACATGTAATTGTGTACAAAGCTATGATAAAGCATATTACAAGAATAACAAATATAGAATATATATGCATATATAATTGTAGTCCATAATTATGTTAAAGCCTACCATAGAAATAATAAATATAAATAACAACATAATGGTATACAATAGCTATGATAGATCATACCACAATATCCTCGATGATCATATTTTCAGAGAATATGCTTGATTAAATGACTCTCTATTCATAAAATATTCCTCTTTCTTCCATAATTTATGTTGTTAGATTGCACTCACCTTATTTAATATTAATCATCACCCTCTATAGTGCAACAATCCCTTGGCTAAGGTGTCATTGTGTAAAGCCCTATTTTTTATTATTGTTGTCTGCCCCTAGTATCCTATTCCTTACTTTTATTTGTTGTTTAATTCATTTATCCCTGTCCACCCCTAGATTATTTCCATTATATGGGATCACAACCTTCCATAGTAATTGTTTCCTTGAGTATTCACATGTCCCTTCTCTAAATTCATATTAATAAATACCAATATATCAATAATGACATAGCGTGATGGTTAAATCATGACATTATGGGCCCGAACGAGTAGTAGAGTTGGCTTGGGCAATGGATTTGCTCCCCATTGGTCTTAGGTTTGACTCTACTCCATGGTTTAAGAGGTGGGACTTCTTGTGGGCAGCAGATCTCACCCGCAGGGGGCTAGTCTCGCCCTAGCTCACCTAGGGTACCCAAGGTAAGGGTTGTTGAGCCGTTGGGCTGGGTCGTGAGGACACCCTTGTAGTAAAAAATAATAATAATAAATACCAACATCCCATTAGGGAATTTCTGCCCTCTTAATGGTTTTTTTATTTTATTTCTTACTTTATTTTCCTTTACACTTCCTTTAATGGATAGATGGGGATGGTAGCTTATAATATAATATCGCCTATGTTATTATTTATTTGATGTAATATTATTTATTTAATAAAATACCATATGGCAATAACAATGTGTATTTTATATATTTATTACTTTCTTATATATATATTTCATAATAATATTAAATTATATTATATTATTATTTTTTATAATTATAATTATAATTATAATAAAATTGCTAATATTTCTTTTATATGTATATATTTATTTATGTAGTGTAGAAAAAAGTATCCCTTTTGCACACTTAATTTGGGAATGAATAATTGATAATAAAATGGACTTAATGGTGCCTTATTTAGGGTGATGTAAAGTGTATCTTTAACTTTCACACTAATCTAGGGATTTATTAATTAATTGAGATTAAATTGAGGTTAATTGGTCCCTTTAATCCAAATCCAATCCTAATTAATTGTAGATTCCAAGGGATAAAACCCAACACCCTTAAATAATATTACACAACACTTAATTTTACAAAGTATGAGTCCTAGGCTAGTGATGTAGGACCCATTCACCACCTGGAAAATGGGTACTCACTAGGTCCTAGGACTCCCTTTTTACATAACATTTCATATTTCCTGAAGTGTGTCCTAGTTAAGTATGCCAGGACCCATTCACCACATGGTGAATGGGTCCTCACTTAACCCTAGGACCCCCCTTGGAATATGTTTTTGGTGGTATTTTAATGATTTCAAATCCTAGATCTAATGTTGGCTTGTGTTATTTGAATTTTGAGAATTAAGAATAAGATACATATAAATACAAGGTTATTTCACATAGTTTCACCTAGAAATTTCAAGCCTTCAAGCATTATAGAAAATTTATGAGATCAAGAGTTCACAAGAGCATTCGAGAAGGCATTCAAAGGAAAATTATTAAAGTTTATTGCAAAAATCAAAGGTCATTTCATCATGTCAAAGGCATAGTGCATTATGCATGTTGTTGAGCTAATATGTTGATGTAGTATTGAAGATCCAATTCAAGTATATTCAAGGTGTTGTTTCTAATCAAGTGTTGTGATCAAGATCTACATTCTTTTTGGCCACTGCATGCAAGATCGTTGATTTGTACTCCAAGGTTTCAATAAGGTTTGTTGAATTGTTACACATTATTGTTCATTCATCATTCCTTTTATACATTGTTTCAATTCAAGGTTTAATTACCAAAATGTGGTTTGACCAAGGAAAACCCCTATTCCCTAACAAAACAACATTTTTCTTCTCCTTTGATGTGTGATTGCAAGTTTTTGGTTGAAGATAAAATGGAGAGCAAATGTTGTCAAACTTGTCATCTTTCTTGCAAAATCATGGAAAGTCTTCTACAAAATTAATTTCCAACTTTCAGGAGCTGAACACCTAGGATCTGGGAGTGCAAACATTGAAGAATAGGATCTAGAAATTGATTTTCTAGAACCCTAGTATGGACCCATTTTCCATTGGGCGAAAGAGTCCTCAGTGAGGCTAGAAAAAGCACTTTTTTGCAGCAAGTACACAACATTTGACCCATTAAAACCTACCTTTTGATTACTATATTGGTTAGGTTTAAATTTTTTATTCTTATTTATGCATTATGTCCCTCATAACTGAATGAAATATTAGTAGAAAAATTGTGGTTCATCATCTTGTTGATTCATTTTAGTGAACCCGACAATCTTACACTATAATTTTTTTGATTTGGAGTCCATTAAAACTCTAGATCTAGGATTTGCATTAGTTTGCATTGCATTACATTAATTTGCATTTCATCTAGGGTTGTCAAAATTGCATTAGTTTGCATTGCAAATAGGGTTTAAATTTGCATTGTTTAAATCT
Organism: Sequoia sempervirens; assembly: GCA_007258455.2. Classification (NCBI taxonomy): domain Eukaryota; kingdom Viridiplantae; phylum Streptophyta; class Pinopsida; order Cupressales; family Cupressaceae; genus Sequoia; species Sequoia sempervirens. Next base: position 323,905,215 of record VDFB02086081.1, read on the forward strand.
AAAAAATTCAAAAAAAATCATGCATATTACATTAATTTTGCATAGTGTTTGCATATTAGTGTACTTTTCATCATTCACATTCAAAAATTGCATCGAAATTGCATTTCAAAAAGTGTCATATAGTTCATCTTTTGTCTTTCATTACACTTGCATTTCAACATTAAAATATGGAAATTTTTGTCACATAAATTACAATTTGAGATATGAAACAGAAAACACATCTAATCACTTTGAAATTGCATTTTTCAAACTTAAAAAACCCTGCACCAAGACCCATTCGCCATAGGGTGAATGAGTCTCTATTAGGGTTGCATAGGCAACAAGTTTTCACAATTCCTAACCTTTAATATCAAATTTAGAGCTTCCTGGAAAAGCATACCAGGACCCATTCACCACTGGGTGAATGAGTCCTTGGAGGCCTACAAAAACCTTTTCTAAGCTTTTTGGTGATTTTTTGTACTTCCTAGGTTTGCTGGTAACCTACTGTATTGTTAGAGTAATAAGTTAATTACTTAATTAATTTAATCATGTTGATTAATTAAATAAATCAATTTTACTTTATTTTTCACTTAAGCTAAACTTGGGCCCATTGATAATTAATTAATTATTAATTACTAATTACTCACCTTTAGGGTTTTGATCTCCTTTCATAAGGATTGATCTCTTTGTAAATATTCAATTCTTATTTAATGCATTTTTAATTTATGGAAAATAGAGCACCATTGTTGTGTTTTGTTATCTCTTCTATGTGATAGGTTATTTGCTTGTAGGTGTTCATTGGGTTCTATGAGGTTGTATTTCTCAACTTCGACATGGTATCAGAGTGGTGCAGCAGCACCCAGTACACACAGTTTCAACAATTTATCCTTTGAAGGAAGGCATTAGAAATTTAGGGGTATTTGAGTAAATTAATTTTAAATAAGGTCTTTGAGACTATTATTCATGTAATTGGGGTGTTTTTAAGGTTAGTTGTTCCAAAAGTGCAAAAGGTTGCATAATATTGTGTTTATTGTTAACAAATTGTCAAATAATGCAAAATTAAGCAATGTAAGGGTTAAGGTAGTTTTGTGGTCAGTTATAGGTGTTTCATGGGTAGTTTGGATTGAAAAATGTTTAAATGGCCTCTTGAAGGCTTGAGAAGGGTTGCTTGTAGCATTTGAAAAGAGAAAATTAATACAAAGTTCTATTTTCCAGTTATTTTCTGGTTTTTCTTTCATTTCTTGGCCTGTGTACGGTTCTGTACAGCAGGGTTAAACTTTGAAATGCCTTTAATCCATCAGAGGATAGAGTTGACACTATTTTCTATTGTTTATTGAGAGTTATTATTGTGAATTAAGCCTATTCAAGTGAATTTTCTGCTGATTGGTCTGAAACAGGGGCAGTAGGGTTTTGAAGTTCAATGTGTGTTGAAGGGCCATTCCTCCTTCTGTGCAGGTTGTAACTCAGAGGAATGGGCATATGTAAAGTAGGGAAAGTATAAGTATGAGCATCCTTGTGGTGGAAGAGTATTTAGAGTAGATTAACAACACTGCCCTGTTGTAAAACTGAGTTTTAGGCCTTGAAGTCAAGGCTAGAGTAAGTGAAAAAGCCTATAGGGAATGAAATCTGGGTAGAAACCCTAGAAGATAGCCTTGGTAGGTGTATTTAATGTTATCTAGAAGTTCTGAGTGGCTGTAAGTGACTGGTTGTGTGAGGAAGTTAGAAACCCTATGGTAAAGGGGTGAAAAGAGTGGAAAATAAGGTGGTTTACAAAGGAAGTATGTGCAAAATGTGAGGGTAGTCAAATATTAAGATGTGTTGAGCATGTGCAGGTGGAAATATGAAGGATTCAAGTGGTTTTAGGTCTGCAAGTGATCTGGGTATAGGACTTTCAATAAGCCCTAGTTTTTAGGAAGGAAAAGGAGGGTTTGTTGGAGCAGCAGTATAGAAGGGAAGTATGGAGGTTTTGATCAGTGAATCTTTTGTTTTGTGCCACAATTTGTGACTTTCCGAGAGTTGGTAATGTGAAAGGCAATTTAAAAGATACTTTGTTTGTAAATGTGGGCTAATTCTACTAGCCCTTAGACACGGTGTCTTGATGTTTTTCTATGTTTTGACAAATGAATCTTACTTGTAAGCTTGGAACTGTCTTTTTGATGGAATATGGATGCTATATGGATGATCAATGGGTGTTCTTACAGTTTTCTTTGAAGAATTGGTCTTTCAGTTGCTCAGTTGTGAATTGGGAAGCCATAGAGCTGACCCTATGGAAGTTGTGCTAGTTATTTGATTTTGAGTTGGTGTTTGGTTTTCAAAGCTTGGTTGAATGTTCCTCCACCCTGCTCTGCATCACAGAGCTTCACATCTACTGCTTCCTGTACATTTTTTGAGATATCTTGTCCTAAAAGTGACATTTTTGTGCATATTGAGTCAAATTGGACCTCACCATTACGTCCTTAACACTTGAATCAATGAAGATTGACCTTTATTTCGTCAAATTTGGATTCATGGCATTAGATCTACGAGGGTTTTAGGTTTATGAAGGTTTCTAGATCCAGAGCATACCTGCAATTTTGGAGCATTTTGAGCCCAAACAGATATCACCATCGCATTCAGAGTGCCCAAAAACCCCAAAATTAATTGTCAAATCGTTGAAATTGGACCTAGTGACTTTGACAAGATTTTTTTTCCATTTTTAGGTCGTATGGCCTCATACGACACACATTCCAAGAAAAATAATTAAAAAAACTAGTAATGCAAGGCGCTACCATTAGTTAACAGCTAGCAGTTAATGCTAGCGGCTAGCCTAAACACCAGGCTTAACCCCCAAACCCTTTTGGAGCAGCTTTGGTATTTTGGCCATAATTTTTGCATACGAACTCAATTTTTCAAAAAAAGAATATCGCTGGAAAGTTGGTTGCGAGCCTGGTCCATTGATGCAGGTGATTTCTCCTGATTTTTATGCTTTTCTACATATATTTCCTATCAAATTCAAACCTTATTTTTGCACTCTCAAGGGCGTAACTTTTGGATACAGACTCCAATTTTTGAAAACAAATAGGAGTCGAAAAGGTGTTCGAATGCTCTTTTTAGATCTACAGTTTATTTCATCACAAAATTTACTAGGTACATAGGGAATTTTTTGAAATGAATTTTGCTTTTTCATGCTTTCTAGCTTTCAAATTTGTACCTAGGTTTGGTTTTTTGTGTTATGGGGGGTGTTTTTTTCTTGCTTTCTATATATACATATCAGAAAACAAAAATCTCTTTCATTAAACACATTTCAAAACCCTAAACATCATGGTGGACCACTCATTTTTTGATTGTCTTTCCCCACACAATTATCATACCTAGAAGGCACATAAGTCAAGACTTCTCATGTCAAAGGGGTTATGGTCCTGTTTGGATGAAAATCAGCCTTAGTTGACACATCCATTTGAGATTATACAATATAGAAATAGAATGGATGAGGCTATGGCTTTGCTATCATTACATGTTATAGACTTTCTTTTATTTCACTTGGAGGGTTGCACAACTCCTCAGGCTATGTGGACTAAGTTTCATGATCTTTTTGGCACCATTAATCAGTTCAAGGCACTTCAAATTGAGGCAGAATTGACCACCTTAGTACCTAATTATTTTCCATCTATTGAGGATTTCTTGATGAAATTCAAATCACTCTGATCATTGTTATAGGTTTATGGTAAGAACAAAACAAACATCGAGTGTATATACTTGATTCTATCTAATCTTTGAGGTTCATTTCAAATATTCTCTTCTACATTCTATTCCACCATGGATGCTTTGGGTCCATGATTTACCATGCCTACCATTGAGGTATTTTTTGATTGGTTGACACATGAGTAGGATAGACTAACATAGTTGGATTCTCTTCTAGGATCAAAGAACCAAGCATTGGTAGCTCAAACATCTCAGGGGAAGTAGAAGCAAAAATAGAGGCTGAAGATAGATTCAACAAGCAGTGAGAGTTCCTCCAAGTCACCACCTAAGTCTAATTCCAAACCACAATCCAACCCTAAGTAAGGTAAATCTTCTAAGTATGGTGAGTCTTCCTCCAAGACTAAGAATAAATCAGGCGATCCTTGTATTTTATGTGGTAAGGAAGGTCATCTAGTTCCCAGGGGTTGGAAGCAATTAGAGGCTTTTGAGGAGGCCATGCAACAACATCATATCACCTCACCTTAGTCATCTTCCCCAAACATAGGAAAAGGTAATGCTCTTTCTACATGAGCATTACCTTCAAGATCCACTTGGATTCTAGATTCTGGTGCTTCTCCCTATATGACACACACTCGAGAGTTTTCCACTGCACTTGCTCATTGTGGCACTTCACATATTGCAGTTGGTGACTCTACACAGCTTACTGTTATGGGTTTAGGTTTTGTTTCATTGGATGGTAGTTGTCTTCAAGATGTACTTGTTGTTCCTAATATTTTAACAAGCCTCCTTTTTGTTATCATATTTTCCATTATGGCATTGGTAAGATAGTTGAGTTCTCACCACATGATGTGGTTATTCGAGACCTACATGATCTTGATTTGGTTGTGGCTATTAGGAGTGTTGAGTTGACATCCTGCTTATACAAATTTGATGGATTTGAGAGTATAGATGGTTTAGGTTCATCTCTTATAGCACATGCAAACATAGTGAGTAGGCTTTGGCATGAGCATATTGGCCATGTCAATTACAGATATCTACAACAGATGAGTACACTAGCACTTGTAATTGGGCTCCCACAAATTTCCTGTATTGATGTTGTTTTTCGAGGTTGTGTACTTGAAAAACATCACCGGGATTCTTTTCCTACGGGTAGAGCCACACATGCCAAGGCACCCTTGGAGTTGGTACATAGTGACCTCATGTCTTTTCTGACTTCTTCATTTTCAGGGGCCAAATATGTGCTTATTGTTAAAGGTTTTAACTTAATTATGTTAATTAAGTTACCTTTATTCCTCTCTTAAGATTTCACTTTAGTTTGCATATTGTGATATTTAATAATTATATTAATTATTAAATGTCTACCTATTAGAGATACTTTTAGCTTTTGCATGATCTCCTTATAAGGATTGATCTCTTTATATTATTTCAATTAATTCAATGCAATCTCTCTTGAAGCTTGCAGAGCACCCTTGATATTTTGTCTCCATCTCTTATGTCTGTGATAGGTTATTTGTATGTAGGTGATCTTCGGGGTCTATGAAGTTGGCTTTCTCAACTTCTACATGGTATCAGAGCTCCAGACCTATTGCTTCTTGTTCATGTTTTGAAGGATTTGTTGGAGCTTCAAAGGTTCGGGGTTTTCCTTTTTTGATCCAAGAGGTGGGCATTTTTAGTGCATCCAAGGTCAAATCAGATCTCTCCATTGAATCCAGAGTTGTCGAAATATTCAAGATTGACCTTTGTTTTGTCAAATTTGGCTTCCCTTTGTCAGATTTGTGAGGGTTTGAAGAAAGGGATTTTTGACAAATCTAGGGGTGCTCAATTTTTTGGAGCATTTCGAGCCCAAACAGACCTCACCGGTGCGTCCGGGGTCGCCAAAAACCTAAAGATCAACTATAAATTCGCCTATATTTGGTTCAATTGATTTATGAGGCAATTTTTGTTTCCTGTACGGCCATGCACATGGATTGAGGTAAAAATTCCATAAAAATATTTTTATTTTATTTTTGCAGAAAAAAAAATTCACGTTTTTCAAATTGTAAATTTTTCTTTTTAAAAGCTTTAATTTTTTAAAAGCTTTATAAAAGTTCTTTTCAAAAAAAAGTTTTTATTTTAAAAAAAAAAGTAAAAAGTACCTAAGGTACATACCTGCATAGGGTACTATGTAGGTACTGACCTACACATACTTGTGTAGGCATACCTTCCCGTGGCCACCTATTTTTTATGATTTTTTTTTTTAAATCAATGCTTTTTATATATTTTTTTAACTAAAAAATATACATGTAAATTTTTTATTGTTTTTTTTTTAAGACATTTTTTTCCAAAATAAGTCCAATTGTGCAAATCCACCAACAGCCATTTGGCCATCAAATTTAGGCCTGGATTTTTGGTGTGACGGCCGTTTGACCGTCAAATTTAATCCACCACTATGTTTTTCCCCCTTTGGAGATGTTTTCTTCCAAAGGCTATAACTTGGGCATACAATATTATTTTTTGGAAAACAAGATATCGTTGGAAAGCTAATTCCATCAAATTTCTAGTGGTGTGGGTCTCATCACTTCATTTTTATTTTTGTGTATTCTACAACCATTTGAATTCAAAGGAGTTGTTTTTAGTACCGAACTCATAACTTTTGATCAGTTTCTCCGTTTTTCGCAATCTCAACGGCATTGGAACCATATTTCAGAGCTCTTAAGTTCCATCCATGCATTTTTTTCAGATTTCACTCTAGGTATATTTTAATCAATTTTTTGTGTTTTCACACTCTGGTGAATTACCTGGACATATTAGCTCTTGGGAACTTCTTGTTTGCATGGGTTGCTTCATTTTTGGCTATTATTCATGTATTTCCAGTCTTTTGTCCTTTTTGGACATTATGAGGATTATTTGTAAGCAATCTTATATGTAAACGCACTGAGATAAAGTGCCACACTATTGTACATGTATTTTGGGGATTTTGCACATAAGGTTGTGTCATATTTTGTACTCGCACTGTATTATAAAGTGTCATGGGGGGGTTGTGTAGTGCCTTTTTTTTTCCATCACACCTTTGTTCGGTGAGTGTCCCTCCATGACAATAGTGGATCCATATGATTCCAGCCTCATGCATGTGTGTTTTGTTTTGCACCACTTTTTCAGTTGCAAGTTCTTTGTTGTGCACTTTCAGATGTTTCTTCTCCTTCATGCACTACATGGTGATACACAATATTTTAGTGGATTTGTCAAGCTCTCCCAATCAGTATTATGGGGGGGTATTATACTATTCGTGCTAATTCTTGGTTTTTCCTTGGAAGATCATGCTAATGCTTCCTTGGTTTTGCCTCGGAAGGAATCTTCCATTCTCAATTGATCAGTGTTTTTTAGACTATTGGTACTTGTGCCATTTGTATCTTCGTTCTAGGTGTTTTCCTTTGTTTTCCATCTAATTCAAGTAGTGTCATTTGGGGCACTCATGTAGATTGTTTTCTTCTTGATCTTGATAATCCTATCTTCAGAGGAGGTTCTTTAGCACCATAGCAGTCATCTTTTGACAGTTGTTTGTAGCTTCTGCTTCAGTGATGTTCTTCATATCTTTCATCTCTTTTTGGAGTAGAGTTTTTCCCATGAGGTTTTCTCTATTTCTCCACTTTATAGAGATTTGGTTGTACTCAGGTACCTCATCAAGCCTAGTTGTTGGGACCCTTGTTTTACTTTCATGCATTGTAGTTACCTTTGCTTTCTTGCACATGTTTGTAGTTGCACTTTTTCTCGTCTTAAAGGGGGTTGTTATAGTAAAGGTTTTAACTTAATTATGTTAATTAAGTTACCTTTATTCCTCTCTTAAGATTTCACTTTATTTTGCATATTGTGACATTTAATAATTATATTAATTATTAAATATCTACCTATTAGGGTTACTTTTAGGTTTTGCATGATCATAAGGATTGATCTCTTTGTATTATTTCAATTAAGTCAATGCAATCTCTCTTGAAGCTTACAGAGCACCCTTACTTTTTTGTCTCCATCTCTTTTGTCTGTGGCAGGTTATTTGCATGCAGGTGATCTTCGGGGTCTATGAAGTTGGCTTTCTCAACTTCTACACTCACATTTATTGACGACTTCTCCAGACATACATGGGTGTACTTTCTTAACTACAAGTTTGGTGTCTTTGATTTATTCAAAATCTTTAAGACATTTGTGGAGAAGTGGTCTGGTCTTTCTATCAGGAGGATACACATAGATAATGGGGCGAGTTTATTAATTAGGATTTCAGAGACTTTTGCACTGAGCATGGTTTGTAGCATTAGTTTACAGTACCTTACACCCCTCAACAGAATGGTGTTGCTGAGAGAAAGAATAGGAATTTATGGGAGATGGCCAATTGTATGATACAACCACGATCTATGGATTCTTCATTTTGGGTTGAGGCAGTCAATTGTTCCAATTATATTTAGAATCGGATGCCTCATAAGGCATTACAACATATGATTCTTGAGGAGGCTTGGACCCATGCCAAGCCCAATGTTTCTACATTCTAAGTTTTTGGTAGTGAGGCTTGCGCATTTATTCTTGTTGCTCAGAGGAAAGCCATGGAGAGGAAAAGTCGACCACTCATATTTGTTGGCTACAGTGAGGATGTTACGGCATATAGGTTGTTTGATCCTGATTCTAGAGAGGTCTTTTTTTGACAATATGTCCAGTTTGATGAGTGCTTTCCTCAGATGGATTCTTCATCACCAGCTTCTCCCTCACTACCTACTCCTCCCTCTTCATCTCTTGAAGATTATTTATCTCTTAAGCATGATGCAAATGATGATCCAACATCCCCATCACCACCAGATTCACAACATTTTCCCAAATGGGCCTACTTTATTGTAAAGGTAGTTGGATATTTGGTAGGTGATCCTTTAGGTTCTCATCGTACACGTGCACAAACATTAGATGCTAGTCTTTTGAGTCATGCCATTTCAGATGATGCTCAGAGGTTTTCAAAGGTGACACGTCACCCTGAGTGGGATGGGGATATGGAGAAGTATTCTTCTTTGATGAAGAATAATACTTGGGATCTTTGTCATCTTCCTAAGGGAAGAAATTTGGTTTGGTGCAAGTGGGTGTACCATACCAAGTTTGTTGCAGATGGTTCGATAGATAAGTACAAAGAACGTCTTGTTGAAAAGGGGTTTTCTTAGGTTGAGGGTATTGATTACTTTGAGACCTTTGCTCATGTTGCCAAGATGAATTCTATATGCTTTGTACTATCACTAGCAGCTTCACAAGGATGGACACTTTTTTTGATGGATGTGAAGAGTGCCTTCTTGCAAGGGGGCCTACATGAGGAAATCTATATGGAGCAGCCTCAGAGTTTTGTGCGGGACAATTCTTTGGTTTTAAGACATCAATGTTCATTGTATGGTCTCAAACAAGCCCCTCGAGCTTGGTATGAGAAGATGGATTCTTTTTTTCTTTCCTCTCACTTCACAGGCTATCATTTTGATCCCACATCGTACATTAGACGTTAGGAGGGTGATATTTTGATCCTTGTGCTATATGTTGATGATCTCATTCTTATGGGTAGCTCATCCTCTATGATTCAAAGTGTTTAGAGAGCTTTGATGGAGCAGTTTGAGATGACAGATCTCGGTCTTCTACACTATTTTCTTGGTCTACAAGTTATTCAATCTTCGGATGGGATTTCCATATATCAGCAAAAGTATGCTCTTGATATGCTCTTGAGATTTGGCATGCTTGATTGTAAGCCTTCCCCCACACCATTTCAGTCAGATGTTGTTATGTCTTCCACTTGCTCTACTCCTTCAGTAGACTCTACATTATACAAGGAGTTGGTTGGTAGTTTGTTGTATCTGACACATTCACATCCTAATCTTTCCTTTGTGGTTGGTCTTGTCTCTAGGTTCTCCCATGATCCACATGAGAGCCATTGGTAAGCTTCCAAATGTATCTTGAGGTACATTCAGGGCACCACATAGTATGGCATTCACTACACATCAGGAACCCCTCACATTATTGACTTCACTGACTTAGATTGGGCTGGTGATTTCAATGATCAGAAGCCCACTTTCGGCCTTGTTTTTTTACTTGGTTCTAGTCCTATCACATGGTCTTGCAAGAAGCAATCTACTCAATCATTATCATTTACAGAAGTTGAGTACTGAGCAACAATGTTAGCTAGTCAGGAGATTTTATGGCTTCGACAGTTGATGACAGAGTTTGGGTTTCCTCCTGATAGTCCCATTATTCTTTGGTGTGACAATTAGAGTGCTATACACATTTCCCAAAATCCACTGGAGCTTTAGCAAATGAAGCACATTGAGATCCACATGCACTTCATCAGGCATTTGATTCAAATGGTTCTCTCAAATTGGAGTACATTCCTACTAAGGCATAGGTTGCAGACATCTTCACAAAACCTTTGGCATCACCACACTATCTTCAGTTGTGATTGATGCTTGGGGTGAAGGAAGTTGTCCTTGGGGGGTCTTTGTGAGGCCTTCCTTCATGTTTTTTTTAGCATGCTTTCATCTCTTTTTGGAGTAGAGTTTTTTCCATGAGGTTTTCTCTATTTTCTCCACTTTACAGAGATTTGGTTGTATTTGGGTACCTCATTTGGCCTAGTTGTCGGGACCCATCTTTGCTTTCATGATTTTTGTCCTTAGTTTTTTAGCTTCTCCCTAAGTTCATCTTAAGGGGGGTGTTAGAGTAATAGGTTAATTACTTAATAAATTTAATCATGTTGATTAATTAAGTCACCTTTACTTTATTTCTCAATTTTAAGCTAAACTTAGCCACATTAATAATTAATTAATTATCAATTATTAATCACTCACCTTTAGGGTTTTGATATCCTTTCATAAGGATTGATCTCTTTGTAATTATTCAATTCTTCTTTAATGCATTTTTGCTTCATGGAAAATAGAGCACCATTGTTGTGTTTCATTCTCTTCTATGTGACAGATTATTTGCTTGCAAGTGTTCACTGGGTTTTGTGAGGTTGTATTTCTCAACTTCAACATGTATCAGTCTATAAATTTTTAGGAATTTCTATTTTATGTATCTAGGTCAAATCACCCATTTAGTGCAGTAATTTGTAAAGCATTTCAAAAATCATTTCAGTATTAAAAATATTTAGATCTGTAGGACAATTTTTTGCATTTCAGAAGCATTGCATAATTTAGATATATTAATTTTTCATGTTAGCATGTTTTCTTTTCAAGCATTTAGTGTTCATAGAGTATCACATGGCTTGTATGATTCTATTTCCCATACTCATGGGCATAATCTAAGAAAACAAATTAAAACCTTTGACAAGTATGTTGGCTACCTTCCTAGTATCTATCAGATTTGTAAGAATGTCATAGCACAAGAGGATGCAAGCATAGACAATCATGCAAATCATAATTGTTCTTCTCTCGATACCTCTCCTATTAGTGACAAATGTATCTCAGTGAAAGAAGATACAATCATTAAGAGTCATGAAAGTCGTGTTTGTCCCTCTCTTCCTCCCCCTTGGGAAAATATTATGACACAAGAAGATGAGACCATTGCCACCACTTTACCTAGTCTCCATTCATCTCCCAACACCTCCCCTACTTGTAAGAATGCTTTAGTGAAAGAGGATGTAATCGTGGATAATTATTGAACATTGGGATATGGTTTTGTACACCATTGCATAAAATTATTTATTATATGTTGTAATTAAATAATTGTTTAGTTGTGATGCACCTTGGTGGTGTGGTTAATCACACTAGGTAATTATTTGGGACCACTTGATGTTGTAGTGTAACATTATATTATTACTTAATGTGTGGGAGACATGTGATAATAATTTAATATTGGGGATATATTAAATAAAGTGATGTCTTAGTACCCAATATTAAATAAGGGGTTAGTGGTTTTGTATTCACATCGTTTTACCTTACCACTAGTTGTATTTTGTGTGAGCTTGTGTCTAAAAAAGCAAACACATGTGTAGTGGTTTAGGTTGGGTTGAGTGGTTTGTCTATCATTATTGAGTCTTTTTGAGGAGTGCATTTGTGAAGCATGGAATTTGATGTGTGTATTCATGCTTGGACACATGAGAATGCATTAGGGAACTTGATGCTTCAGAGGTGTTCATTGTAACTCTTGTATTTTCTTTATGGTTGATTAATATGATGGAGTATGGATGCTTTTGGAGGTTGGGTTTTTCCCTCTTGAGGGTTTTCCCAAGCTATATCTTGTGTCATCTTTGATGGGTATGTTTTCTATTCTCTTGAATGTGGATTCTGAGTACTTATTGCATTGATATCTCTATTGGATTATGTGAAAATTGTCATTAGATGGTTGCGAGTTTCCTTAAAAGTGGTATCAGAGTTTTCACGATTGAAGATTTTTTATTATAACCCTAGGTTGAGAAAATGTTGATTAAGTTTGAATCTATGCAATGAATAAGAGAATGAAAGACAAGGCAAGATCTGAGGGTTTTGCAGGTTATTTATTATAGATCTAAGGGTTTTAGGTTTGTTGTTATGATGGGTTGTTTGCATATTTGGGGTGTGATTTTTTTGGCTAAACAAGGTTTCTTGGTTGTGCATTTAAATGGTGGTTTTGTGGGGAAAATTTTACAAATGACCTCCTAGTACAAAACAGACCTCATGGTTGGATTCAAGTTGGCCGATAGACGAATTTTGATATAAAATTGACATATTTTGGTGATAGTAAAAAATGCAATTTTTTTAGTCAAACCCCCTTTACTGGTTTGTACGGTCGTCAATTTGTGTACTCAAAAAATTAAAAAATTAAAAAAATGCCATGTTGTCAACCTACAAAATAAAAAAGCCAAAAATTAAAATAAAATAAAAAGTAAAAAATAGAAAATCAATTTCTATTGGCTTTTGGAAAAATGTTATTAAAAAAGATAATAAAATAAAGTTTTTTTGTAGAGGGATGAACCCCCCTAGCCGATGTACCCTGCAAGTCGCAAGGTGGAAAAACCTATCAGTAGGGTACGCCATCCGACATCTAAGTTGTCAACGGGTCCTTATCTGGCAGGGACTACTGGGCCCACCTCTATAAAATTGCCAAAAGTTTTTTTAAATAATTTTTGTATTATTTAAAAAACTTCATCACTATTTAATTAAAATTTGTCATGGTAAATTTTAAAGGCCGACATATAAAATTTTTATATTTGAAATTTAAATGAATTTAATATTTGGTTCGGGTCTGCCACCAAGGGAGCAGCGCTGCCTGGGAGGGGCCGCCACCCAACCACCAAGGGTGGCTAAATTTTTTTGCCTCATGTTCAAACTATGCTTTTTTTTTTAGGGACAACTTTCACCCAAATTGTTCATTTTTTCTCTTCTTGGATTCATTGGAAAGATGACTTAGTGCTTTACACCGTGATGCTAGAGATTTTCATAGATTTTGCATTTTTGATAGTGTTTTGCTAGCTGGAAGTCAAGTGTTTGTTTTGAGCTTCGAGAGGTGATATCGGGTGCATATGTAGTCATATTTTGGACTTTGAATAGTCAACGAAAATATTTTTCAAATCACTACATAGTGGATCAGGTTTGGAGTTGTTTTGAATTGATTTATTTGTTGATATTCTATCCTGAGCTATTTATGGGTTATTGTGAATATGGTGATACTATGAGCTTATGAATTGTCAGATCTAGGAGATTTGATGTTGGATTCATTGTATGCTCAATTGCACATCTCTAATTCTTCTCATTTGACATGGCTATTAGTATTTGGTTGGATTTGTATGCTTCATTTTTGTATATACAAGTTGTGTAGTATTGTAGGTGGTCTAGACTTACTTGTTGCACCTATGACTTGGACATGGGTTGTCTATGCCCATAGTTATTTCAGTATTGATGCATTTTTTAGTTTGGTGGCTTAGTTTAATCACTTTATTTTTTAGTTTTTATGTCATGTTGAGGGGGTGAGATGGTATTACTAGGTACAGTCATTATGTTAGACCTATGTAGTTGACTATGATATGCAGATATGTGAGACAGTTGGGTTGTGTTGTTGGTACATTTGGTGGTGATCATGGTGTCATGGATGTTTCTTGCACTTTAGAGAGTTTGGAATGTCATGATGGTTTATGCAGGTGCATTGTTGGTGGTGTTGGATTGGTTCCTGATTCAGGTTGTGGCAGTGTATCTTCTTGGTATGAGGATCATGGTTTACTTTGCCTTCTTATTGGGGAGCTCATGTTGCATTTGAGTTCTTTGATTATGTGAGGGAATATTTAGTTGAACTTTATTAGAAGATTGTTATCATGATGTCATGATAGCTTGTTACATTCATTGGTTATACACTTTTAGTGGGAGCTTCTAACAGTGATGGATTGGTGATGATGGATATGTTTATGATGGTTTTGCGATTGTATGTTTCTTCTTGGTTTGGAGATCTTGGTTTCACTTGTATGTTACTGATATTGAAATTGAGTGTGTGCAGACTTGGATGATCTTCATGGAGAGGATGGTTGTCATGATGCTATGTGTAGCTCGTACCATAATTTAGTGGGATTTGTTGGCAGTGATGTGGATGCATCATTGGGTATGATTATCTTCATGTGATTGGGGATATGTTTTCTTGGTTTAGAGTGTTTGCTACTATGTCATGGTTTACTCTTGATGTGCACCTAGATTTTGGCATGGTACTTGTTCTCTTGAGACCAATATGTATATATGTTATGGTGCATGTGATCTCCTTGGAGGAGATGGTTAGATCATGTTTTCATGTTTATGTTCTTGATTCATGATTGGATCTTTGACATTGATTGTGTGCAGTTCTCTTAGTATTGGGTACATTGATAATTTGCTTGATTAATTCATGATGGTTCTATGTTACATTTTGAGTTTGGCATAGATTTATTGGTTACAAGTACTCGTGGATACTTAGAGATGTAGGTGATAGTTGGAGTTCTCTTGTGATTAGAGACACTTTCTTGAGACAATTACTCTTTGGAGGTTTCAATAGGAAGACCAAGGAACTTTCACCTAGTTATGGACGTGAATTCATTATGGACTGATAGAGGAGATTGTTCTTGGAGTGAGTCATGATGAATTTGTTGGACTCAGGGAACACTTAGAGGGGGGTTGAATCAGTGTTCAACAATCTTCAAACTTTTAATTCTAATCATAAACCATTTACAACACATAAACAGAAATAAAGATGCAAGCACATGAACAAGATAATCAAAGCACCATAATACCAATATTTTTATGTGGAAACCCTATTAGGGGAAAAACCATGGTGGAGATTAATCCACAATTTACACTTTATTAAAAGTATGAATAAAAGGGAATGCACTTGCATTCAAGCACACTGCCTAGAGCTCACTACTCAAAATAAGGAAGGCTCACTGCCTTACAAAGTGTTTGTGATTATAACAAAAATTGAACTAAGAAGATAGCATCTACAAATGCCTGGATTCAGTTCCAATGAAGCACATAAAAAAAAAAATTGGACCTTCTGTCCAATTCACACTTCTGCTCTATTTTGCTCTACTCTACTTACACAAAAACCCTTCTACTGCACAAACAAAAATTTACTCAACATATCTTCTGATGTACCCTCATACAACTACTCTGCACTTTTTCACACAGAAACACCTTCTCACCACTCCATTCACTCATCAAAATGAATTACCGATCTCATATATATCCACTAACAAAGATTTTAATCACTTAAGTCGACTTTAACAAAACATGAAATATTCTCCAACAGTCAGCTCAAATCATGAGCAATCTTTAATGTGCACCCACACAAGTTAGCTAAGACATAGTTGGGACCCAATATTCTCAAACTTAGAAACAATTAAACAACTACTCCTTATACATCTGTCACACACTACATTCATTGGGTCGGCCATAATGAGTAAATAGACAGAAAATTACTCTACTGAATCTCTTAACTCATACACTGATTGTTGCAACACCACAAAACTTACCAATAAGGTAACACACATGCTTAAAAAACTTTCCTAGGGATCCACAACACAAAATTATGATCCAATGAAGCATACAGATCGACTAACTGACCGAATACCCTATTCTCCATGCTTTCTATCAATAACGCACTATCTTCTACATTTCTTGCTGGTATAAGTAGATCCTGATCTACGAAATGAGATAATGACTTCAATTTCCATCAATGACAACACTAGAAGCCATAAAAAATATTTCCAAGCCATGTGCCAACAATCTCCCACTTTGGCATTGATGGCAACACTTAGTGAAAAATGACTAACTGTCAGAACTAAAACTCAAAATTTCAAAACACAACAAAACACTGCTCCCCTTTAGAATGATAAAGAATTTTTCACTACTCTCCTCCCCCTTTGAAATTAATGAAAAATATATTCTTTACTGAGCTCTCACTCCCCTTTTCAAAAATTCAAAATTTGAAGTGCAACTATTACACAAATCAGAAAATTATTTTATACTTATCTTTCACCTTTGGAAGAAATTTCTTCCAAGCATCTACAACAATCCCAATAATAATTAACAAACTATTTTTTCTGATGTTTGGTTGATGATTTGGATAAGGGATTCTGGAATTTTAATTGCTTCTTCAAACTTCTCTCCTTTCTTTAGAATCTCAATTTGCTACTCCAATCTGCATTCAGTTAGATCCTTCACTTTCCAAAAAGTATCCATAAGAGTGTTTCTGGAAAAGTGAACCTTTGCATGCTCAGCTTGCAACTCATGAATTCTCTTCTTTACTACTCCATCCTGGTCCTGAAACATATTGTAATCCTGACCAATTTTGATCAACTCACTCTCAATTTACTCCAGCTTGTCTTTGTATTTACCAACCACATGAGGCTACCGAAGACAATAATTGTAGACCTTATTCACTAATTCAATGCATTGCCTTAACACATTCATTTTCTTTTTCAATTTGGTGAGAGACAACCTAAACTACTCCTTCAGATATAAAATTACATCTTCCTCTTTTTTGTCTAGAGGCACAAAGGCTATAGCCTCCCTAATGCATGCAATCAATTCTTCTGGAAGTACATTCTGCAAACTTTCCAATTCAATGTTGTTGTGCACAAAGTAACTACCTAGAGTGTCCTCAATAACATCTTGTTTGTATGATGGTCCATTTAACCATATGTCAACAGTATTTTTCATTCCATCTTCCCCTTGAACAATCTATAGTATCTTTATCTTGAATAGAGCACCTTCTTCATCGCCTTCTTATGCTATTATCACATTTGGTTCCACTAATTCCAGTTCATCTCTAGGAGTGTAGTCACTAGAATCTTTATCTAGTATATCCACAATTACTTGCTCTTTGCCTTTATCTTCAGATTTTGAAGATTTGTGTGTCGGGGAAATGTTATCTACAAACTCTAGAGCCCTCTTCTACTTCTTCTCCACCTTACCGGAAGAGGACCCAACTTCAACTGCTCTTACCAGAAGGGAGATGCCAACTATTCCAAACTTTCCCAACAATTCTCTAAAGAAAATTTCATAAACTTGCTCACAATTTTCTAGAGTATTGAAATGTTTATAAATTTGCTTACAAACGGGTTCATTTTCCTTCCACACCACATTATCATTCTGAGGCAAGCAATTTAGACAGTACATCATAATGCATATAACTAGGGTACCAAACCCGAAGGCATAGTCTACATCTTTTGTCAATTGCACATTTTCCATCAACTAATCCTTCAGTGATCCACATAGATCAAAGTATTCATCTTCCATTATCATTTTTTGAGCCATATATATTGTGCCTGTCGGGGTTGATCCTTCCCTATTTCTAAAGAAAAATTTATATGAAATTCCATGTGCAATATACCTCGTTATTGGATCTTTGATTGTTGAAATTATTAGAGCCCTTTGATTTTTGGTTACTCCGGTTAGGGTTTCGACTTCAATATTCCAAATTGACTTCTTTTTCAGAACAACACCAATATTGCATAATCATGTTATATTTTTTATCACCTCTTTTGAAATTTGATAGGGTTTATCTAGATTAATGATATCATCATCCAATCTATTCAGAATAAACTGAACCACTTATGTGTTGATGAAATAAGGAAACTCATTCCAGATGTCTAAATTCTTATGTTTTGAACCTTCAAGCCACTTCAATTCACTAGTTGGAAACAAATTTCTTACACCCCTGATCTTTCTACTACTATATTCATACAAAGTTATTGTTCCTTTGATTTGCTTCATTTTTCTTTCCATACCAAACAAGGTTTTTCTTTTGAGCACAAAATTATGAATTCAACAAGCAATCAGAAATACCTGGTGAATTCGCCGCCAAATTTTCTTGACTCCTTCAAAATTTTGATGTAGAGGATCTCCTTCTCTTCTTCTTCTATGCAAGGTGACAAATGAGTGTTCCAAACACCCCTTTTATAACTTTGCACACCTAACCTTTTAGCCGCATTAAATACTTTTCCCTAGGAGTTCTGGTAACTCTGTTTTCTCAAATAGCAAGAGAAAAATTCATCTACAGACCCTCTACTTTTCATATTTTTCCATAAGCGATCACTGATGCATTTGTAAACTTCTATCACAACTACTGACAATTTCTTGCATTCTAGTTCTAGCTATTGACAAGGGATCAAATGATTTTTCTTGAAAAACTCCCCCTAGGCCAAAGGCCCGAGATCAATTTTTGAAGGGATTACCAGAGGCAGCTTCCGGTATGGGCTTATGGGCTTATTTCCTTCATCAAATCCACTCTTCTTTACCCAAATTTTCTTCATCTGATCTCTTATCTCTTCCATAGATACTTTTCCTTTTCCTTTGTCATCTTTCTATGAAATTATTCCTATGTATACCGAATCTCTTCTATCCATGTTTTTGTTCCTACAGAATCTTGCAATGTGACCAAATCTGTTGCAATTATAACACACCAGATTTCTCTATCCAGACCACTCATTCCACTAATTTCCTCCCAATCTGCATTGATTAGCCACATGCCCAAATCCTCCACAGGTGTAGCATTAAACATTCCTTACACTGACAGACATACTTCTACATTCAATTGACTTGTGACCAAACTTATTATAACCAAAACAATGACTACGAAATGATGGACTGCTTGAATTTATTTTACTTCTACATTGAGAAGCCGTATGACCAAATCTATTACAAGAAAATTAGTAACCATTAAACTTCTAAGCATTGGGTTGTCTTACCAGATATCTTTTTCCTTTGTTCATTTGATTTCCTTGTCTGGAATCCTTCTGTTCAGATCCAAAGCCTTCTCCTTTCTCATAGCCAAGACCTCTCTTGTCATTTGCATTCTTTTGTCCTTTAGTTAGCTCATCAACCTTAGCAGAACTAATCCTAAACTTCTCCTTGTACTCATTTGCAGTAGTGAGTTCATCTCTGAGAATAACTATTTGTCTTTCAAGCTCTTGTTCATTATTTCTGGATTGTTGCAATTCAATTTCCATTTGAATGAATCCACTGTTAACTATGTTGCATTCTTTAGATTTTTATTTTATGGGTTGGGCTAGATTCTCCTCATTCTTCTTTCTTTCTTTAATCTCCTTAGTTAGTTTCATCGCCATAGATTCCATCTCAAGCTTTAGAGTAGCATTGCCTCTAGCAAGTTTTTCACATTCTTCAGTTATCTCTTTTAGGATCTAATTTAGGTGAACATCTTCCAAACTTTTATTCTCTTTCTGCTTCAGTTGATCACAAAGTTCCTTCCTCTTTTCTCTTGACTTGTTGATTTTGTCCTTCAATGATTGAATGAATTTTTCAGCATCCACAAGATTTTCTTTTAATTCCATGACTTTTGCTTTAGACTGATCAAGATCATCAAGTGCTACCATAAGCTATTGTTGAATACCACCAGATTCCATTGCAATTCAAGATCCACCTCAAGTTGTTAAACTTCTATAGAGGAACCTTGCTCTAATACCAATTGTTGGACTTAGGGAACATTGAGAGGGGGGTGTGAATCAGTGTTCAACAATCTTCAAACTTTTAATTCTGATCATAAACCATTTGTAGCACATAAACAAAAATAAAGATGCAAGCACATGAACAAAATAATCAAAGCACCATAACACCAATATTTTTACGTGGAAACCCTATTAGGGGAAAAACCATAGCAGAGATTAATCCACAATTTATACTCTATTAAAAGTATGAATAAAAGGGAATGCACTTGCATTCAAGCACACTTCCTAGAGCTCACTGCTCAAAATAAGGAAGGCTTGTTTCCTTACAAAGTGTTAGTGATTATAAAAAAAATTGAACTGCAAAGATAGCATCTAAAAATGCCTAGATTCAGTTCCAATGAAGCACATAGAATAGATTTTGGACCTTCTGTCCAATTTGCACTTTTTCTCTATTCTTCTCTTCTCTGCTTACACAAAAACCCTTCTGCTACACAAACAAAAATTTACTCAACAAATCTTGTGATGTACCCTCATACAATTGCTCTGCACTTTTTTGCACATACACACACCTTCTCACCACTCCATTCACTCATCAAAATGAATTATCGATCTCATATATATCCACTAACAAAGATTTTAATCACTTAAGTCAACTTAACAAAACATGAAATATTCTCCAACAGTCAGCTCAAATCATGAGCAATCTTTAATGCACACCCACACAAGTCAGATAAGACATATCTAAGACCAAAAAAAATATTCTCAAACATAGAAACAATTAAACAACTACTCATTATACATTTGCAACATGCTACATTCATTGGGTCAGCCATAATGAGTAAATAGATAGAAAATTACTCTACCGAATCTCTTAACTCGTACATTGATTGCTGCAACACCACAAAACTTAACAATAAGGTAACACACATGCTTAAAAAACTTTCTTGGGGATCCACAACACAAAATGATGATCCAGTGAAGCATACAAATTGACTAATTGACCGGATACCCTGTTCTCCATGTTTTATATTGGTAACACACTGTCTTCTACATTTCATGCCAATATAAGTAGATCCTAATCTACAAACTAAGATAATGTCTTCAGTTTCCATCAATGACAACACTAGAAGCCATAAACAATCTTCCCAAGCCATATTCCAACAAAATTGGTTATCCTGGAGGAGCATTCTCATTCCCCACTCTTGGTCTACTCAGCAATTTATGATTTGAGAGGTAATTTCCCATTGTATCTTTTAGATGTGTTATGTTTCGTGCTTTGATCTTTCATGGGATTGAGTTGATACATGGTGGTTGATTATGGATACTCATTTGAGTATGGTTTAGCATGAGTTTATATGCCTTATCTTTCATAGATATGGATCTTGAGCTATGGATAGTTAGTTCTGGAGGATTCATTTGAGGGATGTTTTGGCATGGTTATCTCCTTGTGCATTTGAGTTTATGATATCATTCTTTGATGAGGATTGTTAGGAGATGGTTTATGGCCTGATTTCCAATTTTGGGGATGGTTACTATGAGTTTGATTTTCTTGATTAAAGAGGCTTACATCCATGTTGGCATTATTACATTGATTCATATGTTGTACTTGATCTATGAGATTGGGTGTTATGGATGTTGTTGAGGATTTCCGTTTGGGGTTGTTAGGAGATCATACTTGACATAGGAGTACACTTTTGAGGTGTTTGTAGGAGGAAATTATGGTTTACATGCTTCTCTCTTCATGGTTCCTTCCTTGGAAGTTCATGTTCTTATGATTTAGGGAGGATGGTGGCAACATGTTGTGAGAGATTAAGCAACTCTTTTGGGCTGCATGTGTGGATCATTGTTATTGTTCTTGGTACTTCATGTTTTTATTTACTTATCACACTTTGATATAGTGTTCATTGGTAGACTTGATATGCTTTGGCATTACCTATGCAATGGGAGTTCATGGATATGTATGTTCTTCATTGACAACTTTGATATAGGGAGCTTGATTGTAGTTTATGGGTTGCATATGTTCTTGGTATGAGTTTTCTGATGCATTGATACCTTGGAGGTATGGATGGTTGGATGTATTAGCATGTGTTGTGGATGCTATTTCTAATCGTGTGGGTTTTTCAGTTTACAAAAACTTGGTTAGATCCTTTGTTATCACTTGGATTTGATGCTTGTGCTTGTGGATTGGTGTATCTTCACCTTGGCATGTTCCTTTTCTTCCATAGGAGGCATGTTTGAGGATGAGAGGAGTTCTTTCTTGATATGGTGGTCACTGTGTTCTTATTGTAGGTATCTTGATGGAGTATGAGAGCATGTTACAGATTCATGTGATTTCATGTATGGCTATGATGATGTATTTCATGTATTGATCCCTTATGAAATGTATACAACAAGTGGAAGAATGTTGGGATATGGTCTTATACACCATTGCATAAAATTATTTATTATATGTTGTAATTAAATAATTATTTAGTTGTGATGCACCTTGGTGGTGTGGTTAATCACACTAGGTAATTATTTGGGGACCACTTGATGTTGTATTGTAACATTGTATTATTATTTAATGTGTGAGACACACATGATAATAATTTAATATTGGGGAAATATTAAATAAAGTGATGTATTAGTACCCAATATTAAATAAGGGGTTATTGGTTTTGTGGTACATGGTTTTACATTACCACTAGTTGTATTTTGTGTGAGCTTGTGCCTAAAAAAGAAAACACATGTGTAGTGGTTTAGGTTGGGCTAAGTGGTTTGGTTGTCATTATTGAGTCTTTATGAGGAGTGCATTTGTGAAGCATGGCATGGGATGTGTGGATTCATGCTTGGACACATCAGAATGCATTGGAGGACTTGACGCTTTAGAGGAGTTCATTGTAACTCTTGTATTTTCTTTATGGCTGATTAATGTGATAGAGTATAGATGTTTTTGCAAGTTGGGATTTTCCCTCTTGAGGGTTTTCCTAGGGTATATCTTGTGTCATCTTTGATGGGTATGTTGTCTATTCTCTTATATTTGGATTTTGAGTACTTATTTGCATTAATATCTCTATTGGGTTATGTGGAAATTGTTATTAGATGGCTGCAATTTTCCTTACAATTATCACATTTGTGAAGAAGATATGTTGGTGTTAAGAGATCTAATGATTGAGAGTTATAACATTATTTCTCTCTTTCCTAATGTCCCTAAAATTTTGAAAGGTCTATTTAAACTTAAAAGGATCCAATCATTGGTAAGCATAAAAACCATAGTTGTTCTTCTCTTGATGCCTCCCATTTTTGTGATGAAGTTACTTTATAAAATCTAACATGGCATGTGATGAACCTCTTGTTTAATCCTCTCCTAAAAGCTCTACTACTAGAGTAGATATTATGGTACAAAAAAATGAGACCTTAGCAAACAAGGATGAAATAATGGACAATCATAACAATCAAATTTGGCCTTTTCTTAATACTACTATTGGTGAAGAAGATATTTTGGTGTTAGAAGATCCAATCGATGAGAGCAATGAGAATCCTAGGGAAAATAATTGAACAAGAAAATACCATCATTGATAAGGAAGAAAATCCAACCATTGATAACTCCCTTACTTGTGATGAAGTCATTTTAGAAGAACCAACCTTTGAATGTCATGAACATCTAGTTTGTTGCTCTCCTAAAAAATCTCCTACTAGGGAAGATATCATGGTGCAAGAAAATGAGAATATTGACAAAGATGATGAAGTGACATTAGACTCTGCTTCGCTAAGAGATCATGAAAATAAGGACAAGCCTTTTGAGGTTATGCACATTATATATCCCTTGAAGTGGTCTCCTGAGCCACTTTTTACCATCTACCCCCCCTCACAACACACCACAAGTTAAAAATAAAACCATGCTTATCTTAGAATTACCTAAAAGGAAACTTAATAATGATAATGTTTCGCAACAACTGAGTTACAATATTGTTTCTCATACATATAACACTAGGAACAACCAACAACCAAGACAAACAACTCCAACACCCTTCCCATTACTTCAAACTACAGACTTTTAGAAAAAAGTGTATACAATCAAGGCTGACCATGAACCTGAAATTTGTTTGCATACCAAGAAGGAAAAAGAAAAGCATATTGAAGAAGTCACAAAGTTATTGGAAGATGCTTGGAGTTCCTTTGAATTCACACCTACATTCATGGGAGAATACAAGATCATAACAAAAGAGTCTGAAAAGGGAAAATAAAAAGTAGTAATGTCAATAAATAATTCAAAAGCATCCACTTCAACCACTTTAGATGAAAAGATAACATACACAACAAACTTTGATGAAGTTGACTATGAACAGCCACCAAATCTAAAAGAAATGTAAAAGCTTTATGGAAGAGGTTATGAACTTATGAAACAACTTGGGTATAGTGGAAAAGAATGTGGTTCTAACACATAAGAAATGACTAATGGTCTTGGTTATTGTCCCTCGAAAGGAATGAACAAACCTTCAATAAATTTCAACACTCTTACGAAAGATTCTTCCAAGACAATTTTAACCTTGGTGCATCCTAAACTAAAAGATATCTCATTAGATATGCATCAAGCTAATACTTTGTTTACTCATCATAATCAATAACAATACTTCCTACTCCTTGCCATGTAATAGTTCTAGGATCATAGCATACTCATTATGGCATGTTTTACATTCATTGCAAATCATTTCCTTTTTGCAAGGAGCGGCATATCATCATTCATCTTAGCTCATCCTTGTCTTGCACTTAATGGGGGCAAGAGGTTAGTTGGCCTTGTCCTATTTTTGGCATTTCTTTTTGTCCCTTGGGCTATTTGTCCTTTTGTATATACCAACCGAGATTAGGATGTGAATGACCTGCTATAGGTTGACTCACATGTGCCTTACTAGTATTTTGCTTTCCTTTCTTTTGTGTGATTGCATGTGTGTAATGTGATCCCTCGTGTTGTCTCATTTGATGTATCTCTCTCTCTATTTTTGTGCACTCCTCTATTTGTACCTACATTCTTCTATATGTCATAAACATTTTACCTTTTTCATTTGTCTTGTGTTTTCCTTTTGGGGATGACACAAGGCATTGAGACATTAAGGTCTCTTCCGTGTCGACTTGAAGGATTTTTCTTTGTTTTCACTCTTTTTGTCATTCTTCTAGTTCTATGAGTATTTGGGGAATGATGACATTTCTAAGCTCTATGAAAAAATTGTAGCAAGGATATACTGACCTCAAATCCCTATATCCCTTCCGTATTTTTGGTGGAAACTCCTTCCTTTTTCATGACATAGCTCTATTTCGAGAACATATGACTTGGCATAGGGATTTTCGAGTAATCTCTCATGTCTTGGGATGGAATATTGGCTACTTTAAAGAAATTGCTCACAAAAATTGTGTTAGCAACTTCTTTAAAGTGGGGGTATACTTCGATAACATCTTTTGACATTTTGCATATTTCATGGTGTGATTTCCTTTTCTTGTGATGTTCCCTTTTCTTGGTTGTATCATTGGGCTTGATGTCCTCCAAGAGTGTGATATTTCTTAGCATACAAATTTCTCTTAGTGGCTTAATGTGATGCAAGGAATCCCCTAAGGTGCAATATGTTACTCTTGATTTTTCCTCTCTTGGATACATTAGGCACGATGATCCCTGAGAAGAAGACCTTACACGAATGAAGCGAAATCCCTTTGAACAAAAACCTTAACTAAACATTATTGTTCATAAGTGTTCGGAATAACACAACTCACTAAATTTATGAAGCATGAAAACAACCCTAATTCAAGGCCACCTAGCATAACACACCTTGCTTTCCTGTGAAGCCTTGCCATGTGCATTGGTATTTAGCATAACACAACTTGTTAAGCATGGACATGAATTTGAGTGGCACCCTATCAGAGTTATCAAAGGGATAGATTTGGTATGGTGAGTATAGTGAGAGCTGACACATAGGCATTAATTTCTCACTAAGCCGCCTTCTTGGAGGGATACTCACCTAGTGGATAACTTGAGGTTCCACTACCCTAGAGTGAGCACAAAACCAATAGTCTAGATGTGTTCCACATTGTGTTGGATGGTCTAGGCTTGATATTTTCTTGGTATTTGATAGTGTATGATTATGTATCTTTTTCATTGATGCATACATTAGTGTCTTGAATGTCCACTTTAGTGTGAATTTTACATGGGGTCATACTCTCACTAAAGTGGGGGAAAAATGTAGTGTAGAAAAAAGTATCCCTTTTTCACACTTAATTTGGGAATGAATAACTAATAATAAAATAGACTTAATGGTGCCTTATTTAGGGTGTTGTAAAGTGCATCTTTACACTTTCACACTAATCTAGGGCTTTATTAATTAATTAAGATTAAATTGAGGTTAATTGGCCCCTTTAATTCAAATCCAAGCCTAATTAATTACAGATTATGAGGGATAAAACCCAACATTCTTAAATAATAGTACACAACACTTAATTTTACAAGGTATGAGTCATAGGATAGTGACCTAGGACTCATTCGTCACCTAGCGAATGGGTCCTCACTAGGTCCTAGGACCCCCTTTTTACATAACATTTCATATTTCTTGAAGTGTGTCCTAGTTAATTATGTTAGGATCCATTCACCACATGGTAGATAGGTCCTCACTTCTAGGACCCACCTTGGAATATGTTTTTGGTAGTATTTTAATGATTTCAAATCCTAGATCTGATGCTCACTTGTATTATTTGAATTTTGGGAATTAGGAGTAAGATAAGTATAAATACAAGGCTATTTCACATAGTTTCACCTAGCAACTTCTAGTCTTCAAGCATTATAGAAAATTTATGAGATCAAGAGTTCACAAGAGCATTCAAGAAGGCATTCAAGGGTAGATTATTAAAGTTTATTGCAGCAATCAAAGGTCATTTCATCATGTCAAAGTCATAGTGAATCATGCATGTTGTTGATCTAATGTATTGACGTGGTATCGAAGATCCAATTTAAGTATATTCAAGGTGTTGTTTCTAATCAAATGTTGTGATCAAGATCTACATTCTTTGTGGCCACTTCATGCAAGATTGTTGATTTGTACTCCAAGGTTTTAACAAGACTTTGTGAGTTGTTACACATTATTGTTCATTCATCATTCCTTTTATGCATTGTTTCAATTCAAGGTTTAATTACCAAAATGGGGTTTGACCAAGACGAACCCCTATTCCCTAACAAAACAACATTTTTCTTCTTCCTTGATGTGTGATTCCAGGTTTTAAGTTGAAGATCAATAAGAGAGCAAAAGTTCTCAAAATTGCAAAGTTTTCAAAGTTGTCATCTTTCTTGCAAAATCATAGAAAGTCTTCTACAAAATTTATTTCCAACTTTCAGGAGTTGAACACCTAGGATCTACCAGTGCAAACATTGAAGAACAAGACCCAAAAATCAATTTTCTAGAACCCTAGCAGGGACCCATTCACCACTGGGCGAATGAGTCCTTAGTGGGGCCCAAAAAATAACTTTTTGCAATAGGTACATAGTATTTGACCCTCTTAAAACCTACCTTTTTATTACTATATTGGTTAGGTTTAATTTTTTATTCTTATTTATGCATTATATCCCTCATAATTGAAGGAAAAATTAGTACAAAACTTATGGTTCATCATCTTGTTGATTCATTTTGGTGAGCCCATTTTTCTATAATTTATTTGTATTCTAATGCTTTATATTTTAATGGTGTAATTCTGGGGTCATGATATCCTTCGATTGGAAACCTTCAAAATAGAGAAGAAGTATAAAATGAATAGAAAGTGGCACACATTTTAAATGTATGGTGATTACAATCTTCATAAAAAAGAGAAGGGTAAGAAGTTTTTCCTATTAAAAAATAGTGATAAGAGTTTTTTCTATGCAAAATATTATAACTATGTAGTTGGATTGGTAAAATTCCAAGTAAATGAACATGATCATGTCATTGTGAAACATTAAACTAGAAGAAGGAACATTAGTGACACATGCGCCCCATCCAATTGGTTGCATACAATGGATACAAGGAATTGGAGGAGAGGAGAAAAAGATCTATAAACATGATAATGGAAGCAACATAGTAAAATATATCACCATAGAGTATGAAATTTCCATGAAATCATGTGTGATAGTATAAAATCAATATGTCTTCCAAAATTTTCCCCTAATATAGACAAATGATAAGATAAAGCTATCCATAAATACTATTCAAGGTTCATCATGCACAAATAGGATATGAGATATTTCTAAGCATAACAATGATCATACCGTACAATTATAGGATTAAGCAAGATAAGGACAATAATATGGGGTCATAAGATATAAACAAGATAATGATCATAGCGTGGAAACATAAGAATGATAAGGATCATAAAAATGGAAGTGTGATATCTATAAAATAGGAAGTGTTAGGATCATGACAAAGGTAAGCTTACTATAATGCCTTGAGTTGACAAGCTCAAAAAAAAACCTGATGAAACAAATTTATTTGAAACAACAACAATAACACTGATAATGCAACAATGACATGTCGCACTTGCACTTGCACAACAATGTGCACACAAGTGTCACAACAACACAATGATGAGACACTTGAGACAATTTAACCATCGCATAGGCAAGATCATAATGGTGAAAGACTAACCAATCATGGGATAAATCCACCATGATGAACATATGAGAGAGATAGAGAGGATATCACCTACATGATGATCGTTTACTAGAACACAATTGTGTTCTATCACAATACCACTTTGGGACAAGATGAGGGAATCATCAACCTCCAATCGATGCCTAAACATAATAAACAATTATAAACACGGAGGAAAGCCTTCACAAGAGGTTTCCCAACAAAGAGTCACAAGCACACCACAAACTAAAATGATAACAAGTCACTTCCAATCAACCACACGATTCCCAAGATGTCCTATCACAATGCAACATTACATATGGGAAGAAACTAATCCAAAAAACCCCATAACCTATGAATATTTTTGAGAACACTCACAATATGAACCACAAAGGCTTATAACCTTCACAAGACTAGAAGAACAATATCCCCAACCTTAGGTTTGACAATTGGGTCATTTCATAAGGTTGCATGTAAAACGATGGAAAAGATGGCATAAGTCCTAAATAATGACACTTGAGAACTAAGTCAAAGCACTAATATGACACTAGGACTATGGTGAATTTTTTTTTTACATGGTTTTCCCATCTGAGGTCCTGAAAAGAGAGGAACTAACAAGACCAAAGGAAGGGAAAACTTGACTAGTTTTTTTGAAGACCTAGCCAACGAAAACAATTACCACATGCAAACAAAAAGGTACAAAAATTATCTAGCAAGGGGATTAAGCTTAGAAAACCCTTAATAAAACTTTTTAAAGATGTTTTACATTCTAAAATTTGTATGGGGACCAAGCCACCCCACCACAATACTAGGCTGCCCCAACACACTTAACTAGAATTTTGAGTTTTCTAGCATACAAAACTAGGATGCCCAAAATTCTACTAGGTTATTCCAAAATATATTAGGCCACCACAAATTCCACCAGGGCACCCCAAAAGTGTTTGGAAATTTTATGTAAATTGAGTTTAACTTAGCTTATAATAAGGTTGTCTAAGTGCGGTTGCAAACCACCCAACTATGAAATTTGACACCTAGGTTCAATTTAAACACAAAATAAAGTATTCCTATGTTAGATTAAGTAATTTAACATCATGATAAGGATATGCACAAAGATATTGTGCTCAACACCAACATAGAGGCACATAAATAGCCGAAATACTCTTTTCTTTTACCAATTTACATCCACCTCCAAGGAGAGGTCCTTAAACATCATTATTACAATTATATGAATAAACAACATCTAAATACATGAATTTTACTTGAAGTAAAATGATTCTGTCATTACTTGATCCATGAACCTTGGGTCCCCAATGATGGTTACCACACCATTTGACCTCGTGGAATCAAATGATCCACTCCAACCATGCTAGGAGAGAGTTGCATGGGCCACAAGCACAACACTCATTTCAAACATAGGGGGAGAAGGATTACACACACACCATGCATGATTAAAACAACCCATAAACCTATTTGGTAACTTATTCCTAGGCTCTTCACACTCACCAACAAGTGTGGCACAAAAATCAATGCAAA
Source organism: Sequoia sempervirens (assembly GCA_007258455.2). Taxonomy (NCBI): domain Eukaryota; kingdom Viridiplantae; phylum Streptophyta; class Pinopsida; order Cupressales; family Cupressaceae; genus Sequoia; species Sequoia sempervirens. The sequence goes on from VDFB02086081.1 coordinate 323,934,897, forward strand.
ACTATAATTTTCTCAAAGTCAATGAAACTTCCCCACTATGCATAATATCATATTTCACGAGGTTCCATCTTTTCAATACATCCAAATTTATTCATTTTTATGCAAAACTTTCAAATTATCCAAATATTTTAACAAAGCAAAAGCCAAGTTTTCCCAATTCCACCATTAAAATTTATCAAATTTTCAAAGTTTTAAAACCAAAATTGTAAGAATACACTTTGGTTGAAAATATGCCCAACAACCCTCTTAAGCTATAAAATTGACATTTTCATCATTTCTTGAAAAATTGGGCATAGTAATGCTGAAATTTTGAAAGAATTCAAAATTTAAATAAAAATCTACACTACACCAATAAAATTGTAAAATAAAAGGAGATGGGAAGATTCTACACTCCCCTAATTATTCTCCTATGTAAACAAATTTGAAGAGTAATGCTCAACAAATTCAAAACAAAGAAAATACCTCAATGCCCTTCAAAATTTGAAATGTGAAATTTGTCAAGCATGCCAAATGAGGAGCCACATAATAAGCAAGCATGATCCCTTCCTGATTCCTATCCCAATGGATCCGACCTCATCAAATTCCGATAAGAATTGCACTCCTAATCAACAATTTTCCAAATTGCTCAAACAAAGTTTTTGTTTGCTAATTTCTCTTCACAAAATAACATACAAATGAAAAAGAAATATTTTTACCTTATTTACCCATTTGAATTTACAATTAAAATAATATAAAAATCCATTTTCATTTTCCCTAATTCCCAGTCTCCTCAAAATTCAATTAAAACAAATCACTCAATTTCCAAATGACATCTATCATTTCAATCTTTACAATTTAAATTCATAAAAGAATATTTTCATTTAAATTTACAAAATCCATAATTTAATCAAGATACTTAAAACAAATGTAAGTCACAATTCCCAACCCACTGAATTTCATAATTAAATTAAACAATAGATTAATTTAATTTCTTCTTTCATTTTATTTTCCCCTTTCTTGAAGCACAAAGAATATTTTAATAATAAATAAAATCCTTTAAATTCTTAACATTTCATTTACGAAAAAAATGTGGAATTTAAACCATCAATTAAATCAGAAATTTACAAGTTGTTCACGACACAAACGGATTTTAGAATAATTTCTAAATCAAATTTGGGTTCACATAAGGTCAAATATGACACATGGCATAGTCGATTCGAGTATGAATAAGGAATAGATAGGGAGGGGTCCAATGTGACATCTCCAAATTAACCATCGTTGGGGAATAACTCAAACTTGTGTAGTTAGGTGGAGAAATAACCCTATACCTGTAATCATTCAACGCATGTCAAGGGTACCTATATAATGTATATATAGTCGAAGCAAAAACATAATCATCCCGATGAGGTTCAATAGCATAAACATGAATAACATCAAATATAATTTATTAAATAAATCATTTCTTTTGAACATCAATAATCAAGATCCCATTTAATCACGACATAATAATGTATTTCACTGAATTGAAACAAGATACAATATCCAAGCGTATAAACGTACAAAATTCCAATAATTTACATGTTGAGGAATCTCATCTTGAACATGTGGTGGTTCATACACACTGTTCAAAGCCATAAAATAATCACCACATCAAACACAAGGAAACGATGAAGTGAAACACTAATCTCACATTAACAAGAAGCAAACAAGAGGGGCACTACACTTAATAAATGTAATGATCATGGCATATGGATAACATTATAACCATGGATTGTGAGGAACATAGATACATCATAAAATAATCTAATAAATGAACATACAAAGTAGCAAGGAAATATTAAAAACATAGAGTGCAAAACATGGAACGTAGAAGTCAAACAAGGTGTATAAGAAAAGGGTAGAAGATAAAACATGGGAAAGCACAAGAAAATAGAATAGCGACCAAACATGTAACATTAATGACATATAATCCTACAACATAAGAGATCAATAAAGTATGTAAAAATCACAAAAGAGATATGCCCAAGTAGGGAATTGAAAGAAAAGTATAAGACATTATAATATAGAAGGGGAAATAAGAAACAGACTTAAAGTTGCCATTAAGGTCAAAACTTAATTTGGGTAAGAAAAAAATCAGAGTTAAAGAAAAATTTGAATCTAGAACCCTATATATTGAAGATTAATCATATAAGAACTCTAAAGTTTAGATGTGGAAAATAATAAAATAAGTTTAAAATAATATTAGGTGAGAAAGGCTTCAAGAACCAAGTTTATTTTAGAAACATCAATGGCACAATCTTTAAGGACCTTTGGGAAAATGACACATGAAAAAAATCAAGCAACTTTGTATGAATCTAGACCTAGAGGGGAACATCAAGGAGTGATGTTGTAGAGGAAAATGGGTCCAATAAAAACAATTAATTTTGCTAAGTCAAATTTTCATCCCTTTCAAATAATAAGGGATCAAGGTCACTCTAAAAATACCACGTGACACATTGTTGTGTATTTACCTCCCATATTTTAGAAGCCTGTTTCAGTTTTAATACATAGAAATTGAAGACGTGGGGAAATGCTAATGCAAAATAACACCAAGTAAAAGCACATGCATATTCACTTCCTATGAAGTAAGGAGGATTTTTTATAATCAAATAAAAAACAAAAAATAGATAATGCAAGGCTTAGGAGAATGTACCCGCACATCACTACTCATATATTATAATGATATATTTTTCTTAGATACATAGTGTTTGGCATCCCTCCCAAATTTTACATTTCATACTTGCAAATATTTCTCCAAGTATTTACTTTGTTCCATCATGGATTATCAATCTAAGTATACATAAATGGGCCACATTGGTCAATTCGTTCAAGGCTATAATTTAATCTCTATATTGTGCTCATATGTTGAAATATTATAGGTTTGGGTAATTTCTACTTAGTTATTGTGTTGTGGAAAAGAAGTGGAGTTTTCTTATATATTTACAAGTTTTACAAGTTAGAATCTAGCCCCTACTTCTTCTTTTCTAACATCCTTTATTGATCACAAATTTTTGGAATCTATGTAACTATTTTCAAATTTTACAAAATGCACTCCATCCTTTGTTTATCCATGTTCCTGCCTTCTTCCTCCTCTATCACTTGTAGAATTTTAGATCTTGCATGCATATTTGTCACATTTGTTAAAGGCACTCCAACCTATGCTTGTTTCTTTCATGTCTCCTTTTCTTGTGGATCTTTAAATTTTCTATACTAGATCAATATTTTTCCTAAGACATTAATGGATGAACATTTTTTATGATACAAATGTGACATCAATATGCCACATTGCACGCTTGTGCACTTGAGATATTATGTCATGGCATAATAATTCTCTAAGCACACAAAACCAATGCTCCAAGCATCCCACCACCAATATAATACTTACACAAACACAAGACAAGTTCTAGTGGAGTTGTAGAGTGCAACTTTGTAACTATTGCAAGGCACTTATCAACCTCCATTTTTCCCCCTTGTAGAAATTTAGACTTCACATGTAACTTTGTAACCCTTGAAATTTTCCTACTAAAATTTGATCTTTGCATTGTATATATCCTTTGGAACATCAAAATTCCAATACAAATTATTTAGTATTACAAATTATACTTGGACCTCTGGTTCTCGCAATCTTTTCTCTTTGTGAAATTTTGAAATTTGTGTGCAACTTTGTATCACTTGTGAAATTGCTTGTCATTCTCTAGTTCTTGCAACCTTTTCTCTTTTCATAACTTTAGATTTCATGTGCAACTTTGCATCCCTAAAAATTTACTTGTCATCCTCTAGTTCTTACAATCTTTGATCTTTGTAGAACTTTAGAGTTAAATGTGTGTAGACACTTAAAACTATGCTGATAATATCACATACTTGATTCCACTTACTAACACCATTTCTAGTCTATTTCACCTAATTCGTCCATTTAATTAAATAATTTCAATTATTTGGTTAAATTCACCTTTTCTCCTATTAATTAAATAAAATCAATTTTACATTTGGTTAATTCATTATTCTTCATTCCCAATTTCATTCCTGTTTGATTCAAATAAATGTAATTGTTTAGTGGTGATAAATCCTTCACACTTTTGATTAAAT
>VDFB02086081.1:323939100-324017619 GCA_007258455.2 Sequoia sempervirens
AGGAGTTGCAGAAGGAATTTTCAAGAATGGATACAATTTACAAGGGTTGGAGGTTACCAATTCACAGGGTTAAATAGGGTAACAAGCCAAAACCTATGGAAGATAGTGAGGGGCCTCCTTATCATGTAGATTTGTTTGAACCTTATATGAAGTACACATATTTCTTAGTGTGTCAAGTGTTGGGGATGGATGCCCCAGAATTCATGTCAATGGTGCCAATGATTATCACAGCAGATATCCAATATCACAACTCCAGGCGATTTGACTATGCTTCATATATTTCTAAGGAGCTTGATTTAGGGTTGATGGCTATCAAGGGTGGATCATCTATTGTTCATCTCAGACACTATTCATTGTTGATGCACTTGGTGTTGTATTTTAGACAAGAGTTGGGAGTATGGCCTCCAGAAATGAGAGTTTCTCAAATTGGTAAGGAGGGTGAAGCATTGCATGTTCAGCTGTGGACTGCTATTTGGGATAGCAGGTTTTCTAGTTCTAGTTTCATTCATTTTGAGGAGCATTTTGTAAAGACATTGTATAAATTGTATCAATATCCTTGTAATTATTCATTGACTGATGAGATCAAAAGATTCCTTCGACCAAAAGACTTCAATGGGCCAATTGATCATAACTAGGGAGACTGGTATTGTTTGGAGGGAGCCACAGTGATCAGAGTATATGGATTTGAAGACACCCCTTTCATTTTTCCAAGGACAGTTCCAAACAGAGTTGCATATTTGGAAATTGTCAGACAGATGGATTACTGCAGTGTGATGCATTTCAGTTCTTTTGGGAGGCAGTCCTTTATGCCTAGTACATTGTGTTTTGGTGACTTCACTGTGTTGGCTAATTCAATCTTGGATAGATTTTTGCATTATAATATGAAGAGAGGACCACCCAGGAAGAGTTTTGACCTAGAGGGATATATAAATTCTGCCAAGATGAAGATAAACTTTGGAGGGTATCAACATGTACCCTATCCTTTTGATGATATGATCAAGAATCTGGATGAAAGTGAAGCAGAAATGGTAGTTGAAAGATATAACCAAGGGCTATACGATATTGAGCTATTGTCTTCTGGAGATGAGGAAACACCAAGAGCTAATGTGCCAAAGGGTAAACCAGAAAAGGTATCCAGGATGAGGACTCAGCAGTATGTCTGCCCAATTAGAGAATAGAGTATTGAAAGTGGTGATGTTGATGCAAGGCACATGGAATACAGATCATTTGTTTCTGATGATGAGTTTATAAATTCCCCTGAGTTCAAGGAATTTTTGTACAAGGAGAAGGGGAAGGAAATAAGAGATAATGTTGAAGATGTTACTTCAGGAAATGAGGAACAATTGCTGGCCCAATTGAGAAAATGTGTGGATGATGAAATGACAAATATGACTCCAGAAAAGGGGAGGAATATGTTGGAGAGCGCTGGTGTCATGATTTTTCCTGGCCTTGATTTGAACTCTGCATTGGTTTTTGATAGTTTCTTGAAGGACAGTCATGCTACACACAAGCTTGACAAGGAAAAGGTGACAGAAGTATATGCAGGCTCTAAGTATAATACTGATGAGGGATCATTGATGATATGGGATTTATACCCACCCCACAGGAAATCAGTGGTAATTGATACAGAGAAGGAATTTGGCCATGTCATGACTCTAAAAGTCAGAGAGGATGATCCTGTAGCTACTGCAGAGATTGGGGTGAATGTTGCAAAGTTGAATAAAGCACAGATTTAGTTACTGATAAAAGAAAGAGAAATATATAAAGCAAATAATGAAAAATTTCTAAGAGAAAATGACAGACTCAAGGACTTGGTTGGTGTTTCAATGGGGCCAACTAAAATGATCACACAAGGAGAAAGCTCTCAGGCAAAAGATCTCTGGGTAGGATCAAGTGCTTATTCTCAAGGAAAGCATGATGCAACTGTAGCAATTGTCAAGAAAAGGCAAGATTATTTGAGATCTTGGTTGAATAAATTGTGGGGAAAATACTCTCATACTCTTGCTGCATTGAAGGAGCACACAAGGATGGATGAATGAATTATGGAGAAGTTTCATGAGCTAGCCCAAAAGGATGATTCTAATAGTGCAGCACTGGAAGCTGCAAATCATTTCATCAATCGTCATCGAAACTTTCATGCTGAATTGTAGGGGGATGAACAGGGGTTGTTAGAAGCTGCTAAGAAGACTATGATCACATTCTCTGATGAGGGGAATTGCCACCAGGTGGAAAAATGAATGTGAGTCAATGCTGAATGAAATCATGAAGATAGCTTCTGCAGAGGATACAACATTGGAGGAAGTGAGCGAGCAAAATGAGGAAATGGTCAAGATGGAAATCATGATCCAGAATGCTGTTGGAGATGTGGACACATATGAGCGCCGGGATTATTTGGACCACCTCGCTAAGACTCACTTGTGGCTAAATAGAGCCTAATTATTCTCTATCTTTTGTTTTGTAATTTGTATTTCCTATTTCTGAAAGGATGCGTCCTTTCGTATTCTCAATGTATAAATGTCTGTTTTGAAAAAAATATGCGGGTGATAGGTAGAATAGGATAGAGAATTGAGAAGAGACAGTAGAATACAATTTTTGGCAAGGATAAGACTGGTTGCATATGTAAAATCATGGAGATATCAATGAAAATCTAATACTATGGTGCAATTGTTTTTGGTATCGGTTGTTTATGATATTCATTGAAAAGTATTATTGAAGTTGTCTCCGTAAGGGTATTTTCTGGTTATTCGAATTGGTGTAACAAGTTTATACCTAGTTCAATGTAATTAGATTTCCACAATCCATATGAATTTGAATCTATTGCTTCTGGTTTTGATTGTGTAGACTCTTTTTTCATCAACGTTTCGGATCACACACAGTGAGCCATCATCAGGATGGAGAGTTGAAAAAGATGATAATAGATAAGTTGCAGACAAAGCTTTTATAAAAGAGAGGGGAAGGAGGAGAGATGAGGGGGTAGGGTGAGGCACGCAACACAAGGGAAAGGCTCAAAAAACATAAGACACAAAAAAATAAAACACAATAAAAAAATAAATAAATCAACCTAACACTAAAAACAACTCAAAAAATAAATTGAAATAGCACAGGAATAATAAGATATTATATTCTAAGACTTAAAACAAGCACAAATTAAATACCAAATGAATAAAAATAGAGGTTGATTATATATATATATATATATATATAACATAATAAGGTAAAAAATTGTAAACAATAATATAATCTAAAAAATTATACATATTACATGCAAAAAATAAATCAACATAACTCTAAAAACAACTCAAAAATTAAAAAGGAATAGCATAACAATAATATGATATTATATTCTAAGACATAATACAAGCAAAAATTAAATACCAAATGAGCAAGAAAAGAGGTTGATTATATATATATATAATATAAAAAGGTAAAAAAAATTGAGATCAAAATTGTAATCTAAAATATATACAAATTACATGCAAAAAAACATAACAATAAAACAACTCAAAAAATAAAATAAAATTGCATAAATAATAAAAATATTAAATTCTAAGACTTAGTACAAGTAAAAAATTAAATAGAGGTTGATCATATATGTCATACTAAGGTAAAAATTGTAAACAATAAAATAATCTAAAATAAACATATAACATGCAAAAAATAAACATAATCATAAAACAACTCACAAAAAATAAAATGAAATTGCATAAACAAGAATCAAATAAAATATTCTAAGACTTAATACAAGAAAAAATCACAAATGAAAAAAGAGAAAACCAAGAGGACGCACCTCACAGACAAAAAATACCATGGAAATAGAGACACCCCCAAAAGAATTTAAATGAGACACAAAAAATTAGAGAGAGGAATCGAGAAGTGAGAACCAAATTGAGAGGATGCTAGAAAAATAATAAAAGAGAGAAATAATAATCAAATTGAAAAGAAGGAAAAAGATTAAAAATAAAACTAAATATTGCATAAAAAGAAAGACTCACAATATGACAAAAAAGAAGGAAGACAAGCCAAGAAATGTTAAACAAAAAGAGAAAGAATGAAAACAAAATATGTAAATAAATAATAAAAAATAAAAGAAAGCTAAAGTAACTTAAGTTAAAGCTCGGAGAGGAAAGAGCCAAAAAGGAGGGTGAGCGAGCACAAAGTTGGGGAGGGAGCGGGGTGGGGGCGAGGAGAGGGTGAGAGGTCAAGGAAGGGCATTATGGGGGTTTGAAAGGTTGGCAAGAAGAGGTCGCCAGGCGGGGCTAAGACTCCATCCTTCATCCCGATTAAGATTGGTGGGGTGATTGAAAATATGAATGGCCTCTTTAAGCTTCCTCCTGTGGAAATTGTCCTCTTTGCACAAGATTTCGGTGTTTTCAAGACAAATGTGATGTTTGGTTAAAGAAGAGTGCTCAGCAAGGGCGGACTTACTGACTCGATCATGCAAAATGTCGGCACAGTGCTCTTTGATTCTAGTGTTGAAAGAGCGCCCCGTTTCACCAATATAGGGGGTGCCACAAGAGCACACTACTTTGTAGACTCCTGAGTAAAGCAAGATATCTCTGGAGTCTTTGAGAGGAGGGATGCAATTTTTTAAAGTGGAAAGGGGTCTGAATGCACAACGAAGGCCTTTTTTGAGAAGGATTTTAGAGATTTTATGAGAGATGCCTTCAACAAACGGCAGAGAGGCATAAGGGAGGGAGGCAGGTTGCGAGGGAACAGAGGTAGAGTTGGAGAGGGAACGAAGTTTAGATTGGCTAAGGCTTTGGAGATTTGCTTGTTCGTGTAACCATTCAACCTAAAGACCGAGCGAAGATGGTCCAATTCTTGGTCTAAGTTTTCCTGGTCACAAATGCGGAAGGCCCTAGTGGCCAGGGTTTTAAGAATTCCAAATTTTTGGCTAGGGTGGTGGTGGGACGAAGAGTGAAGGTAAAGATCGGTGTGGGTAGCCTTGCGGAAAACACGCCGGCCAAGGAATCCATTAGATTTTTTGAGGATAAGTACATCCAAGAAAGGAAGTTGGTTATTTGATTCAAGTTCCATAGTGAAGGAGATAGAGGGAGCAATCTTGTTGAGGTGGGCATGAAATTCCTCCAGCTTGTCAAAGCCGTGAGGCCAACAAACGTTGGTGTCATCAACATATCGTTTCCACCATCTTGGTTTGAGGGGAAAAGACCTGAGGGCAATTTCCTCAAAATGCTCCATATAGAGGTTGGCAATGATCGGTGAGAGTGGGGAACCCATGGCCACTCCATCCACCTGCTCATAGGTCACATTTTGGAAAGAGAAGAAAGTAGATCTAAGGCATAACTCCACTAAGGAAGCGGTCTCTTCGTTGACCTTTTGCTTGACAATCTCAATTGCTTCGGGAATAGGGACCTTGGTGAAGAGGGATACAACGTCAAAACTCACCAAGATGTCATTACTTTCTAATCTCGTGTCTTGGATGAAATTGACAAAATGGGCGGAGTCTTTGATGAAGGAGTCAGATTTGCCAACGAGCGGGGAGATAGACTTGGCGAGGAAAGAAGCCAACTTGTAAGTGGGAGAACCTATGGTGTCAACAATAGGCCTCAAAGGAATACCCGTTTTGTGAATTTTAGGAACCCCATAAATGCGAGGGGTCACTTCCTTGGACGGAAGAAGGCGCTTTTTGGTTGCATCATCAAGAGAGGAGCAATGCACACATTTGCTATTTGTATGGTCAATTAATTGTTTCTTTCCAGTAAAGATTAAATTCTTTGAATTGATCATAGTAATTAAGGAATGTCAATTGGATTATTAAGAAGAACTCAATAATCACAATCCTGCATGTTTATACAAGCTATAAACCAAATAAAATGCTAAATAACTTGAATGTTTGCTAGAACAAATGTATTTGTTCCAGATTTCTCTTGACTCCATGAACCCTATAAGGCACTGGTCTTTTCGTTTCCATTCTTTAGTTTCACTCATATTTTTACATCTGTTAACTAAGCATATTTAGGTTTTAGTTTTCAAATTTTAGTATACAATTGATGCCAAATTTGATCCATTTTGTCCACTTCAATTTGCCATAGTGGATAAATTACTGCAAGAGAGAGGATTACAAATTAAGTCTGCTTGGTCCATTTTAGGTACACCCGCCTAGGTCTAGCAGCACCAGAAGAGTAGAAGGTTTAATTGTTTCAAACCTTGTTCTGTTACCCTAAAACGTTGTGAAAGCTTGGCAACCTTTCATGGTTCAAACCTGCATTTTTGAGAGCTAACACAGACATTGAAGAACAAGACCCATAAATCAATTTTCTAGAACCCTAGCAGGGACCCATTCACCACTAGGCGAATGAGTCCTTAGTGAGGCCCAAAAAAGCAATTTTTGCAATAGGTACATAGCATTTGACCCTCTTAAAACCTACCTTTTTATTACTATATTGGTTAGGTTTAATTTTTTATTCTTATTTATGCATTATATCCCTCATAATTGAAAGAAACATTAGTAGAAAACTTATGGTTCATCATCTTGTTGATTCATTTTGGTGAACCCATTTTTCTATAATTTGTTTGTATTCTAACACTTTATATTTTAATGGTGTAATTTCGGGGTCATGACAACCTTCGATTGGAAACCTTCAAAATAGAGAAGAAGTATAAAATGAATAGCAAGTTGCACACATTTTAAATGTATGGTGATTACAATCTTCATAAAAAAGAGGAGGGTAAGAAGTTTTTCCTATTAAAAAATAGTGATAAAAGTTTTTTCTACGTAAAATATTATAACTATGTAGTTGGATTGGTAAAATTCCAAGTAAATAAACATGATCATGTCATTGTGAAACATTAAACTAGAAGAAGGAACATTAGTGACACATGCACCCCATCCAATTGGTTGCATACAATGGATACAAGGAATTGGAGGAGAGGAGAAAAAGATCTATAAACATGATAATGGAAGCAACATAGTAAAATATATCACCTAGAGTATGAAATTTCCATGAAATCATGTGTGATAGTATAAAATCAATGTCTTCCAAAAATTTCCCCTAATATAGACAAATGATAAGATAAAGCTACCCATAAATACTATTCAAGGTTCATCGTGCACAAATAGGATATGAGATATTTTTAAGCATAAAAATGATCATACCATACAATTATAGGATTAATCAAGATAAGGACAATAATATGGGGTCATAAGATATAAACAAATCATAGCGTGGACACATAAGAATGATAAGGATCATAAAAATGGAAGTGTGATATCTATAAAATAGGAAGTGTTAGGATCATGATAAAGGTAAGCTTACTATAATGCCTTGAGCTGACAAGCTCAAAACAAAACCTGATGAAACAACTTTATTTGAAACAACAACAATAACACGGATAATGCAACAATGACATGTCGCACCTGCACTTGCACAGCAATGTGCACACAAGTGTCACAACAACACAATGACAAGACACTTGAGACAACTTAACCATCACATAGGAAAGGTGTTAATAGTAAAATACTAACCAATCATGGGATAAATCCACCATGATGAACATACGAGAGAGATAGAGAGGATAACACCTACATGATGATCGTTTACTAGAACACAAGCATGTTCTCTCACAATACCACTCTGGGACAAGATGAGGGAATCATCAACCTCCAATCCATGCCTAAACATACTAAACAATTATAAACATGGAGGCAAACCTTCACAAGAGGTTTCCCAACCAAGAGTCACAAGCACACCACAAACTAGAATGATGACGAGTCACTTCCAATAAACCACACGATTCCCAAGATGTCCTATCACAATGCAACATCACATATGGGAAAAAACTAATCAAAAAAACCCCATAACCTATGAATATTTTTTAGAACACTCACAATATGAACCACAAAGGCTTATAACCTTCACAAGACTAGAAGAACAATCTCCCCAACCTTAGGTTTGACAATTGGGTCACTTCATAAGGTTGCATGTAAAACGATGGAAAAGATGGCATAAGTCCTAAATAATGACACTTGAGAACTAATTCAAAGGACTAATATGACACTAGGACTATGGCGAATAATTATTTTTACATGGTTTTCCCATCTGAGGTCCCGAAAAGAGAGGAACTAACAAGACCAAAGGAAGAGCAAACTTGACTAGGTTTTTTGAAGACCTAGCCAACGAAAACGATTGCCACATGCAAACAAAAAGGTACAAAAATGATCTAAAAGGGGATTAAGCTTATAAAACCCTTAATCAAACTTTTTAAATATTTTTTACATTCTAAAATTTCTATGGGGACCAAGCCACCCCAACACAATACTAGGTTGCCCCAACACACTTAACCGAAATTTTGAGTTTTCTAGCATACAAAACTAGGATGCCCCAAATTCTACTAGGTTATTCCAAAATATATTAGGCCACCCCAAATTCCACCAGGGCACCCCAAAAGTGTTTGGAAATTTTATGTAAATTGAGTTTAACTTAGCTTATAACAAGGTTGCCTAGGTGCGGTTCCAAACCACCCAACTATTAAATTTGACACTTGGGTTCAATTTAAACACAAAATAAAGTATTCCTATGTTATATTAAGTAATTTAACATCATGATAAGGATATGCACAAAGATATTGTGCTCAACACCAACATAGAGGCACATAAATAGCCGAAATACTCTTTTCTCTTACCAATTTACATCCACCTCCAAGGAGAGGTCCTTAAACATCATTATTACAATTATATGAATAAACAACATCTAAATACATGAATTTTACTTGAAGAAAAATGATTCTCTGTCGTTACTTGATCCATGAACCTTGGGTCCCCAATGATGGTTACCACACCATTTGACCTCGTGGAATCAGATGGTCCACTCCAACCATGCTAGGAGAGAGTTGCATGGGCCACAAGCACAACACTCATGTCAAACACAGGGGGAGAAGGATTGCACACACACCATGCATGATTAAAACAACCCATAAACCTATTTGGTACCTTATTCCTAGGCTCTTCACACTCATGAACAAGTGGGGCACAAAAATCAATGCAAAACTATAATTTTCTCAAAGTCAATGAAACTTTCCCACAATGCATAATAACACATTTCACGAGGTTCCATCTTTTCAAAACATCCAAATTTATTCATTTTTATGCAAAAATTTCAAATTATCCAAATATTTTAACAAAGCAAAAGCCAAGTTTTCCCAATTCCACCATTAAAATTTATCAAAATTTCAAAGTTTTAAAGTCAAAATTGTAAGAATACACTTTGGTTGAAAATATGCCCAACAACCCTCTTAAGCTATAAAATTGACATTTTCATCATTTCTTGAAAAATTGGGCATAGTAATGCTGAAATTTTGAAAGAATTCAAAATTTAAATAAAAATCTACACTACACCAATAAAATTGTAAAATAAAAGGAGATGGGAAGATTCTACACTCCCCTAATTATTCTCCTATGTAAACAAATTTGAAGAGTAATGCTCAACAAATTCAAAACAAAGAAAATACCTCAATGCCCTTCAAAATTTGAAATGTGAAATTTGTCAAGCATGCCAAATGAGGAGCCACATAATAAGCAAGCATGATCCCTTCCTGATTCCTATCCCAATGGATCCACCTCATCAAATTCCGATAAGAATTGCACTCCTAATCAACAATTTTCCAAATTGCTCAAACAAAGTTTTTGTTTGCTAATTTCTCTTCACAAAATAACATACAAATGAAAAAGAAATATTTTTACCTTATTTACCCATTTGAATTTACAATTAAAATAATATAAAAATCCATTTTCATTTTCCCTAATTCCCAGTCTCCTCAAAATTCAATTAAAACAAATCACTCAATTTCCAAATGACATCTATCATTTCAATCTTTACAATTTAAATTCATAAAAGAATATTTTCATTTAAATTTACAAAATCCATAATTTAATCAAGATACTTAAAACAAATGTAAGTCACAATTCCCAACCCACTGAATTTCATAATTAAATTAAACAATAGATTAATTTAATTTCTTCTTTCATTTTATTTTCCCCTTTCTTGAAGCACAAAGAATATTTTAATAATAAATAAAATCCTTTAAATTCTTAACATTTCATTTACGAAAAAAATGTGGAATTTAAACCATCAATTAAATCAGAAATTTACAAGTTGTTCACGACACAAACGGATTTTAGAATAATTTCTAAATCAAATTTGGGTTCACATAAGGTCAAATATGACACATGGCATAGTCGATTCGAGTATGAATAAGGAATAGATAGGGAGGGGTCCAATGTGACATCTCCAAATTAACCATCGTTGGGGAATAACTCAAACTTGTGTAGTTAGGTGGAGAAATAACCCTATACCTGTAATCATTCAACGCATGTCAAGGGTACCTGCATAATGTATATATAGTCGAAGCACAACATAATCATCCCGATGAGGTCCAATAGCATAAACATGAATAACATCAAATATAATTTATTAAATAAATCATTTCTTTTGAACATCAATAATCAAGATCCCATTTAATCACGACATAATAATGTATTTCACTGAATTGAAACAAGATACAATATCCAAACGTACAAAATTCCAATAATTTACATGTTGAGGAATCTCATCTTGAACATGTGGTGGTTCATACACACCGTTCAAAGCCATAAAATAATCACCACATCAAACACAAGGAAACGATGAAGTGAAACACTAATCTCACATTAACAAGAAGCAAACAAGAGGGGCACTACACTTAATAAATGTAATGATCATGGCATATGGATAACATTATAACCATGGATTGTGAGGAACATAGATACATCATAAAATAATCTAATAAATGAACATACAAAGTAGCAAGGAAATATTAAAAACATAGAGTGCAAAACATGGAACGTAGAAGTCAAACAAGGTGTATAAGAAAAGGGTAGAAGATAAAACATGGGAAAGCACAAGAAAATAGAATAGCGACCAAACATGTAACATTAATGACATATAATCCTACAACATAAGAGATCAATAAAGTATGTAAAAATCACAAAAGAGATATGCCCAAGTAGGGAATTGAAAGAAAAGTATAAGACATTATAATATAGAAGGTGAAATAAGAAACAGACTTAAAGTTGTCATTAAGGTCAAAACTTAATTTGGGTAAGAAAAAAATCAGAGTTAAGAAAAATTTGATCTAGAACCCTATATATTGAAGATTAATCATATAAGAACTCTAAAGTTTAGATGTGGAAAATAATAAAATAAATTTAAAATAATATTAGGTGAGAAAGGCTTCAAGAACCAAGTTTATTTTAGAAACATCAATGGCACAATCTTTAAGGATCTTTGGGAAAATGACACATGAAAAAAATCAAGCAACTTTGTATGAATCTAGACCTAGAGGGGAACATCAAGGAGTGATGTTGTAGAGGAAAATGGGTCCAATAAAAACAATTAATTTTGCTAAGTCAAATTTTCATCCCTTTCAAATAATAAGGGATCAAGGTCACTCTAAAAATACCACATGACACATTGTTGTGTATTTACCTCCCATATTTTAGAAGCGTGTTTCAGTTTTAATACATAGAAATTGAAGACGTGGGGAAATGCTAATGCAAAATAACACCAAGTAAAAGCACATGCATATTCACTTCCTATGAAGTAAGGAGTATTTTTTATAATCAAATAAAAAACAAAAAATAGATAATGCAAGGCTTAGGAGAATGTACCCGCACATCACTTCTCACATGTTATAATGATATATTTTTCTTAGATACATAGTGTTTGGCATCCCTCCCAAATTTTACATTTCATACTTGCAAATATTTCTCCAAGTATTTACTTTGTTCCATCATGGATTATCAATCTAAGTACACATAAATGGGCCACATTGGTCAATTCGTTCAAGGCTATGATGTAATCTCTATATTATGCTCATATGTTGAAATATTATAGGTTTGGGTAATTTCTAATTAGTTATTGTGTTGTGGAAAAGAAGTGGAGTTTTCTTATATATTTACAAGTTTTACAAGTTAGAATCTAGCCCCTACTTCTTCTTTTCTAACATCCTTTATTGATCACAAATTTTTGGAATCTATGTACCTATTTTCAAATTTTACAAAATGCACTCCATCCTTTGCTTATCCATGTTCCTTCCTTCTTCCTCCTCTATCACTTGTAGAATTTTAGATCTTGCATGCATATTTGTCACATTTGTTAAAGGCACTCCAACCTATGCTTGTTTCTTTCATGTCTCCTTTTCTTGTGGATCTTTAAATTTTCTATACTGGATCAATATTTTTCCTAAGACATTAATGGATGAACATTTTTTATGATACAAATGTGACATCAATATGCCACATTGCACGCTTGTGCACTTGAGATATTATGTCATGGCATAATAATTCTCTAAGCACACAAAACCAATGCTCCAAGCATCCCACCACCAATATAATACTTACACAAACACAAGACAAGTTCTAGTGGAGTTGTAGAGTGCAACTTTGTAACTATTGCAAGGCACTTATCAACCTCCATTTTTCCCCCTTGTAGAAATTTAGACTTCACATGTAACTTTGTAACCCTTGAAATTTTCCTACTAAAATTTGATCTTTGCATTGTATATATCCTTTGGAACATCAAAATTCCAATACAAATTATACAAATTATACTTGGACCTCTGATTCTCGCAATATTTTCTCTTTGTGAAATTTTGAAATTTGTGTGCAACTTTGTATCACTTGTGAAATTGCTTGTCATTCTCTAGTTCTTGCAACCTTTTCTCTTTTCATAACTTTAGATTTCATGTGCAACTTTGCATCCCTAAAAATTTACTTGTCATCCTCTAGTTCTTACAATCTTTGATCTTTGTAGAACTTTAGAGTTAAATGTGTGTAGACACTTAAAACTATCCTGATAATATCACATACTTGATTCCACTTACTAACACCATTTCTAGTCTATTTCACCTAATTCGTCCATTTAATTAAATAATTTCAATTATTTGGTTAAATTCACCTTTTCTCCTATTAATTAAATAAATCAATTTTATTTAGTTAATTCATTATTCTTCATTCTAATTTCATTCTCATTTGATTAAATAATGTAAATTATTTAATTAATTGTCATCCTTCACACTTTGATTAAATAATTCATGATTATGTAATTAAAGCCTTTTCCTCATTTACTTGCACAATTAAATGATTTTAATTCAATGTTTAATTATCTAATTTCTTTCCAAATCCTCCAACTTTTCCCACTTCCACAATGAATATTCCCATGAAATATTCCATTTTCAAACTCAAATATTTCCCCCCAAATGGAAATATCTCCAACATCTCTCCAACATAATTCCTAAAAAATTGTGGAATTGGTTTAGTCTCTCATGGATTTAAGACCCTTGATTTGATCTTTGATCCATACCTCATGGATTATCAATCATTGGATTCATCCTTGATCCATGTTCATTCCTCTCATTCGATTTCATCCATTGATTAGCCTTTTTTATCTTCACCATTGATCCTAATTTCAAAAATCTACAAATAGTAAGGATTTTTTCATAATAATCACCCACAAGATTTGAGTAAACTTACTCTCTTGATTTGAATCTCCAATTTGATCAATTTGAGAGCACTTGTGAGTCATTTGAGTTCATCTATTCATCAATTGCTTTGCATCAACAATGGATTTTCTTTAGGTTGAAGAACTCCACATCCAACTTGGACATAATCCCATAATGGGATTAAGGCTTGCATTTCTCAGTTAGAATTCAATTTGATTTGGTTTGTTATCTCATACTTTTGAATTCTAGTTTGGTTTTGTGAACAATTTCATTGGATTGTATGATTAATTGATTTGGTAGATTAATTGATTAATTGTTTAGCTATTTTGGTTTAATTAATGTCATTTGGTTAATCAATTTTATACATTCACAAAATGGCATGCTTGGTGGACCCCACATCCCTAGTAGCTAATCAATTTTCTTCAAGTTTTTTTAGATTTTGTAGGTGTAAGGAAGAGTTGTGCTTTTTTTTTGACAGAGGTGTGCCTTTGTTAAAGGTTTGCATCTTTGTTTAAAGGTTTGTGCCTTCATTTCTAACAATGTCATGCCTTTGTATATTTTTTTGTGCTTTCATCTTGAAGAACAGGTCACACCTTTGTCCAAAAATTCATGCCTCTATCTGATGCAATCATGTGCCTTTGTCTATTTTAATTCTTCAATTTGATTGCATATTTGGTTGATGACTAACTCTAACTATTCTCTATTTTCTTATTTAATTTGATAGAGATGGACATTTACAAACCTAAAATCCATCGAACGTCTTCTTAAGAAGGTGCAATGGAATAGCATCGTTCCATGAAATTATTCACCATGTACTTGTTGTGTGGTCTCACAATACACCCCAAGAATATAAGGCTTGGGGACCTAATTTAAAAATTAATGCTTATGGCAGCACTGGTTGACTAATGATCACTGAGAGGTAATGTAAAAGTAAAAAATATTTAAAGGAATTCATGGTTTAAAGGTATCATGTGCCAAGTATACTAGGTTTCGAAAATCGAGTAATTGGAGTTCGTAAGGCGAAGTTTTGAAAGTTGTTGCAATCGAGGGTTAAAAACTCAAGGGTATGGAAGTTTTGGTATAAGTCAGAAATCAGGTCAGGTTTTGTTCTGATAAAATGAGTATGTCAGGAGTCGAGTACCTGTGTGCCTAAGTAAATAACATGTTAGGGTTGAAGTGTTTGAATTTTATTGTTTTCTTTTTCACAAACACTTAAAATGTTTGGTAACTCACCTAAAGTGATAATTACGTGAGAATGTTTTAAAGTGTGTTATTTATGAATTGCTTTAAAATAATTTTAATAATATTGATGGTTTTATGATAATGAGAGTTTTATTAATGTTTAAAAGGGATTGATATATGGAATTTTATGTGTAGGAGAAATAGGTTGTTGGAAAATGTTTCGATATGGACGGTCAGGAAAATTTGGATTGTGAGCATATCCAATGATGTTACTAGGTTTGGTGGCATGCTCTAAAAGCTCATGCAAGGACAAAGCTTATGGAGAAGAAATGTCAAAAATCAGGGAATGGGGGATGCGGGTATTACGTATGCAACGAAGGGGGTGCTTAGCTCCAAGGTGATATACTTTCAGGTGTTTTTTCCTAAAGCTCGAACCTGAATGTAGGAACATAGGTGCCAGTGGATTGGGATATCCAATTCCACTTGATTGTTCTAAATATCCAACAGAGGAAGTTCCTACATTTTGTTTGACAAGTTTGATTCCTGGTCGATTTTCAAAGACATAAGTCCAAAAGTTTTAAGTGTTGAAGAAGGTCAAAGTTTGTTGACTTATTTAGAAGTTTTTCCTATCAACTTTCATGCGCCACATGCTTTGCTACGATTCGTTCCTTAGATTCCCTCTCATGTGTCGATTGAATTTCCTGAGCCTCTTATTTTTAGAAAAGGCCAAGAGTTGTATTATTTTAGCTAAGTTCAAAATTTGTGGATTCCAAAGAATTAAAAAAATTCCAAGTTTTATTATTTTTCTTGTTTTATGTTCCATTCTAGACTAAAAACTTGTATGTTTCATTAGAAGTTAACTAATATTAGAGCCAATTCAAAGCTATTCCCTAATATGAAATCTTATGTAGCCGATTGTTCATTCCTATCAGAAAATATTGTGTTGCACCATTTAAGGGTGCATACTGACACTATTCGGTGGAAAATGATCCCTCTTTCTTTAAAATCTTGCATCATTCTATGCCTATTTGTGAACCAATCTAGTGAAGTATAGAATGGTTTGCTTTGATTTAGTTATTTCTTGAGGCATGCATGAATAATACCTGGGAGAAATTTTACATTTCAATAATTTTTTATGCTTTATTTTAGAGTAGATGCTTTATATTTCTAGAAAATGTTCAAAAATTGATAAATACATGAAGCTTTATTATAAATATTTTGATTCCATGAAGTTTTTGAGTGCTTAATGCTAAATCTACTTGAATGTATATAAGTAATTTGAGTTCATGAAATATTATTGCAAAATTTTTATTTCATGAAGTTATTGTGACATTTGAATGACCGAACTTAGATTATGTTTCTATCCTTCAGATACTAGCTAATTCCTAACAACCGTACACCCCTCATGTTTAATAGCAAAATCACAATGAACCCTGAGTGAACCTAGTGAGTTAAGAGCTGACATTCCTAAGCCTAGGGATAGAGCTGAGTTTGCCTTAGATTTAGGTTTTCTCGATGGAATCTTTCAAGAAAGGTAGGTTCCCGTGGTACTCTGTGAGAATTTATTTGCTTGTTGGTGTGTGTGTGTAACATCTGTGTCAATTGTACTAATCATATTTGAGGTGAAAAACACCTTGTAAGGAACTTTTCCTTTCAAGGTAAGAGGTGTATCGTGTATGCATGCATACTTTAGTTACTCACTCTATGGGTAGAATTTTATTGTGCAGACATGACTTAAGAAGATAAACCCACTTGAATAAATAGGATTGTGCTTGCTTTGTGTTCTATCAATCTTTTCTAGTGAGCTTTATGGAAGAAAGTTTACAAAATATTCCCCATTACTCATTGAGTCAATGAATACATTGCTTGATTATCAAAACAAACATTCAATATTGTTATGAAAAAACTTCAAACCCTTTGAACACTTTGTATTGACTTGAAGGGCATTATACTACTGCATGCATCTAAGCATATTTTCTTTTATCAAAACAATATCTTGTTGTGCTTCCTAGTATTTTTGTCTATATCTTTGTGTATTATGTCAAAGTAGACCTAGGAAACTATGATTTAGCATTTTTGGTTTTCACAAATTTGAGATTTTGTGGAAAATAACTTGCTTTATTGTAGACATCTTAGTATTGGACAACTCATAATCAGGATTTTTATGTGGTAAAATTAATTCATGCTTAAATCAAATTTTTAAAAATTGAACCTCAAAGCAATATTCAAATCCACTTGGTTACTTGACTCAAAAACACTTGGCTACTTGATTCAAACAAAGAAAAGAAGGAAATTCATGCTCAAGATTGTTTTTATCAAAACAATTTTTGAGTTACCATTAGGTCAAAACCTTATTCTTCATCAAACATTAGAACATTATACAGGGTACTTTATCAAAATAATTGGGAAATTATCAAACATAATCTTAGATTTTCATTTGGGACAAAGAGGTCAAATTCATCAAACATCACAACATCTCACATCAAATCAAACAAACTTAAACATTGGGACATAAATCACTTAGGATTGAAATCTTTATCACATCAACTAATTTAGTCTCACACATGAAAATGATATTTTTTCAAGGTGTTTAGGTTGAGTTAACAAGCATCATTGTGGACAAACTTTGGAGTCATGAGTCTACTCTCAAAGTAGTGAATTCATAATCATCAAAACACATCAAAACATCAAATCAAACAATCAAATCCTAAGTGTAGTTCAAAATCAAAGGTTTCATATCATCCATATGAACCATTATCATCATTGATCTAAACCCAACCTAAAACATCATTTCGACAACAAAGGAGAATAACAAAAACACTTCAAAATCATTTATCTCCTAGGATTAGTAAAACCTTGCATGGTCACAACTAGGGCTCAATACAAAACGACTATAGAGTTTAATCCTAGGGATTCAAGGTATCCTAATGTTAGTGGTCAACCATATGGAATGCCTCAAACAAGTGAGCTTCCTTCTACCAAAAGAAATCTTCCAATTACAACTATGATAAATCTTCCAAATGCAACACCTCCAATTGCAAACAAACCTCAATTGGAGAAAATTTACATTATGGAAGAACAAAAACCATGTGAGCTTACTCAAGAGGATATAATAGAAATGCAACAAAGTCAAGATTTCCTTCATGCAGTGGAAGTGTTGATAAATTAAGATCATACACAATACATGCTTAAACTTGCACAAATGGGTGACAAACTTCCATAAAATTTTAATGTCAACACATTGAAGGAACAACCTCTTGAACAAATGATGCAATCACAAGATCAAGCTTTTGCCCAATATGCTTCAAGGAATCGACCACAAGGGAGTGAGTCCTTTATACATAGTGTGACTCAACAATTGCCAAAATCATCTTCTACTATGCATCAACCCTTGATTCAAGGACAAAATCAACCACCAAACCTAAATCATTAACCACGATATTGTTCAAAATCTAAACATGGGTCCAAATCAAAATGAAGGTTCAAATCTTAACATGGTTCAAAATCAAAACCAAGGTTCAAATCTAAACATGGTTCCAAATAGAAACATTGGTCCAAATCAACATATGGGTTCAAATACAAACATGGTTTTAAATACAAATATTGGTCAAAATCAAAACATGATTCCAAATACAAACATCGGTGTAAATCAAAACATGATTCCAAATACAAACATTTGTTAAAATCAAAACATGATTTCAAATGCAAACATTGGTCCAAATCAAAACATGGTTCCAAATACAAACGTTGGTCCAAATCAAAACTTGGTTCCAAATACTTCCACCTAAATCTACAATCACAAATCAAGAGGAAAAAATGTTTTATTTTTGGTGAATGGGGGTTTACCTTGGTCAAACCCCATTTTGGTAATCAAGCCTTGAAATGAAACAAAATAGCATGGAAGGAATGATGAATGAACAACTCAATGTCACAACTCACCAAAACCTTGAATAAACCTTGGAATATAAATCTGTAACTTGCATGAAATGGCTTCAATGGATGTGGATCTTGAACCTTGGAGCTTGACTTGAAATAATGCTTTGAATACTTGAATGGATCATGAAACCTACATCATCATATTAGATCCAAAAATATGCATGATACAAGAAGATTTTGACATGATAATTGGATCTTGATTGTTGCAATAAATCTTCAATAAATTTTCTCTTGAATGCCTTGAATTGCTCTTGACATTGCTAGGATGCTCTCTTGAAAATTCTTAGATTGCTTAGATGAAACTTAGTGAAATAACCTTATATTTATAGATATGTATCCTTAATTTCTTGAAATTCAAATATCACAAGCCGACATCTGAATACAGATTTGAAAACATTAAAATACTTCCAAAAAAATAATTTAAATTTAGGTCCTAGGTCTAAGGGAGGACCCATTCGCCCATGGGAAAATAGGTCCTAGGTCCCTAACCCTACGACACACATTTCTCAATGAGAAGTGTTATGTTAAGGCATTAATGAATGTCGGGTTTCCTCTTCAAAAAATGTAATAAAATAGGCTTGGATTTGAATTAAAGGGGCCAATTAAGGTAAATTAAGCTCAATTAATTAAAGGAGCCCTAAATAAGTGTGAAAGTGTAAATGGTTGCACTTTACAACACTAAAAATAAGGCACAATTAAGTACAACTTAATATTAATTTCAAATTAAGTGTGAAAATGTAAAAGGGATACATTTTTCTACACTACATTGAACCCCCTGCTTTAGTGAGAGGATGACCTTTTTTCAAACTCACACTAAAGTAGACATTAAAAATATATGTATGCATCAACGAAAAGATTACTCAATCATACAACACCAAAGACTAAAAGGAAAGGTAAAAATAAAAAGGAGGATCAAACCTCAATTGTCCAACACGATGTGGAACACACCTCAGCTAATTATTTGAAAGAAAAGGGTAAATCAAGCCTTAACTATCCAATGCAATGTGGAACATGTTTTAGTTGTTTGTCCCAAATGTTCACAAGTGGAACACAAAGTCCACTATGCAAACACACACTCACTTCAGGCTAATGGAACCTCAAACTATCCACTAGGTGAGCCCCCAAAAAGTGGCTTAGTGAGAAATTCATGCAAAGTCTATTGGCTCTCACTATACTAACCATACCAAAGCTATCCCTTTGATAACTCCAATAGGGTGCCACAAAACAAAAACAAAAACTTTGAGCTTCACAACGTTAACAAGTTGTATTATGCTAAACACTTATGAACAAAATATAAGTAAAGGTTTTTTCAAAGGGATCTTGCTTAGTTCATGTAAGGTCTCTTCTTAGGGAACATCGTGCCTAATGTATCAAAGAGAGGACAAGTCAAGGATTAAGGAAATATCATGCTCTCGAAGGACATCAAACCCAATGACACCACCTAGAAAAAGATGCATCACAAAGAAACATAAGGAATGTCAAAAATTTCAAAAAATAATAATGCCAATGCATGCCCCCCACTTTAAATAAATTTCTAACACCATTGATGTGAGAAATTTTCTTTAAAGTAGCTAATAATCAATGCTAAAAGAGACGTGAGAGATTATTTGGAAAGCCCTATTCCAAGTCATATGTTTCCAAATGAAGCTACATCATGAAAAAGGAGAGAGGAAAGGAGTTTCCCCAAAATGAAATCCCAAAACACATAAGGTATCTATGGATTTGGGTTCAGTATGTCGTTGCTATAATGTGATTATAGAGCTTGGAAATGTCATCATTCCCTAAATACTCGTAGAATAGGAGGAATAACACATAGAGAGCAAAAAGAAAAAAGAAAAATATTTTGGGTCAACATCATCCCCAAAAGGAAAACACAAGACAAAGAAAAGATAAATGTTTATGACATATAGAAGAATGTAGATACAAATAGAGGAATGCACATGAAGAGAGAGATACATCACGTGAAACAATACGAGGAGATCAAATTACGCACCTTCAATCACACATAATGTGTAAAAGAAAACAAGCATAATTTCTTTTGATCTTGTAGGATTATCCTTAATTTCTCCCATAAGCTTATCAAGCATATCCTCATATGTGAGAGGTTTATTTGAGGTGCCTACATCTAGCCTTAAAATCATTACATTTTCTCTTTTGACATGATTACATTGAATTATCTTGGATTACTTTCTATTTTGACTGTCACAATATAAGCTTATCTCAAGATTTAAGGGTTCTTTTTATGAAGACAATATCCCAACCTACCATCAAATTCTCCATAATAGAGAACTAGGTGTACATTGATTCATTAGGACTCAAATTGGGAGGCACCTTTATCATTGTCGTAGGAAATATACTATTAAAATTAAGGGCAATCTCATTAACATCATTTTTATGGGTTTTAACTCGAGTTGTATATTTGGGGTCAACCCTTTCCCCACATTGTAATTTGAAGACCCACATAAATTCCTCTCATGAATCCATGTTGTTGTCTAGAAGGATTAGATACCTTTCTTTTCACTTTCTTCCAAGGATTGAACAAACAAATTTGACATCATCCTCAATCTCATACTCATGAGTGACAATGAAGAAGCATATGAGGTATTCTTTCCTAATGACAACATTATTGCCCTAGAATTTTGGTGCCCTCCCCTAATTTCAATTGGGATATGATTGAGATAATTAGGGATACCATTAAACTTCAACTACCTATATATTTATATTCCTAAGGGTTGTCTCTATGGTGGGAATCTATGAGTTTATCTTCAAAATTGGGCTCTCATATTTGGTTGATTACTAAGTTGTTGGTTATGATATTAATTTGGTACCCACTAATTAGGAATATTTTGAGAATAATTCTAAATTTTTAATTGGGAATTTTGGGCAGTTTGTGCATGTTGCAACTTAATTTGAGCTTAGGTTTCTTGATTTATTTGATTGAAGTGATCAATGAAACCCATCTTCTAATCAATCTCTCTATCCCTATACCCATTCTTTATGTAGAGACCTAAATTTGGACACTTAATTTATCCAAATTATCCCCTTTCATCTAAGCATCCCCTTATTTGCATTAATTAAGTAATCTCGCTATTATTTAATTAATATCCTTAATTCTACCAAATCCCTAAGGTATTTAATTAATAAATAAATACCTTATCTCTTTAATCCTCATTTTCATCAATTGAATTAAATAAATATGACATTTATTTAATTCCTCATATGTCACATCCTCCATCATTTTTATTTAATCCTAATCCATCTTCTAATCTCATCATTAGGGATGTGCACATGCCTAATCCTTGATTAGGATGTGTCACATCCTCCAACTTTTGCAAGTTGGCCTTTAATCTCTTTTAGCCACCTAACCCTCCTCTAATCCTGCATTAACTAACTTAATCAACCTCTCAAGGAATTTTTAATTCATTTTATCCTTCCAAGGAATATTAAATTCCTTTTACTCTTCCTCATGTGATCTTTGACTTATTACATCAAGTCACATGTGAAATCTAACCCTCTTCTAATATGTCATTAATTAGTCTAATCAAGTACTTGCACAACATTAATCACTTAATTGAGTCAACCCTATTAAATGCTTTCTCTTTTTGGAGAAGGCACTCCATTCCCTATGTAAATTTTTAATTCACATTTAATCCCCCAATGCATTTAAAGGAATTTTAAATTCCTTCTCTCATCCCCATGATAATATTTGATGAATTTTTAATTCCTCACATGTCCTTTCACCCACATGGAGATAAGGACCTCCTTTATGAGGAGATCTTGTCCAATCCCAAGGTACTATATAGTACCTCTATGTCATGTACTATCCTTCCACCTCATGTACACATCACCTCTTTTTAAGCCATATCACATGCCACATGTCAAGATGTGAGGGCTTGTGAGTTCTCAACTCACCTTAGGCCTACATCTTGATCTTGGTGGCTCAATCTCAATCGTTCATTTTTCTAGAGAATTCCAAATTCTCTATAAATACCCCCTCTTTTCTTTCATTTTGAGGGAGATCATGCATTGTAGCCAAACTCTTGCAAAAAATTTCTAGGAGCCATACTTAGCCATTTTTCACACTTGCATCCACTTTCATCCATTATCATATCATCATTTAACTTGCATCATGTGCCATCCAAGGAGCATACAACACCGAAGATCAAAGGGCCAACCAAAGGATCGATTCAAAACAAGGTAAAAGGTTCCTTTTGTTGCCTTTATTTTGCATTGAATCCAACTAGGCTAATCTTGAGGTGTAGGTTGTTTTTAGTGTTATTTTGCACTCTTTTGTTTGTTGTTCATTTTCTAGCACCTAAATTTGCCCTATCACACTTTGATTGTGTGGTTGCATTAGCATCATAGAATGTAGGGTCTTGTTCATGATCCATTCTATGAGATGAGGAAGTAGGGGAACTATGGTGGGAATCCATTTTTGTGGTTCTTATATGTGAAGTACGGGGTAGACTTATGTCTTGAGTATGTTCCTCTTTTGATATATTTCTATTTATTCTACCTATATCCATTTGATTTCTTAGCATACTACATTCAAATCTATTAACATCCTCAAAGGTTCTAATTATTATTCACTTCATTTATCTAAAGCATATGAGTATAAATATTTCAAATCAACAAACATGTTATCTCTACTTGAAGTAACAATATCATTTCTCTTATAAGAAAAAAGTCAAATATACAAACATTTTTTAGGGTTTCTAGGGAGTATGTTTTATTCATTCTTGTGATTTCATATGTTGAGGTCCTTGGGGTCCCTTGAGTGACTTTTTCTTTCCAGTTGAAATTCTTTTGAGCTACAATCTAGCTGTGGGTTTGACTAGAATAGACTAAATCTCCTCTTGGAAGAGTCATAATTTCCTTTATTAGTATAATTATTTAAAACATCACCCAAAAAATTATATCCCCAACAAAAGCTCCATTATGTTAAACCAAGTTGATGGAATGCTAATACTTCAAACAAATAAAACACACAATTATAAAACTTTTGAATTTCAAAGATCTTAAAGATATAAACCAAATGAAAAATTACCTAGAAATGGCTAAAATTCCTTGACATAGCGTCATTACATTGGCACTCAAATTTGTAGGTTCAAAATACATAAAGCTAGGTTGTTCTTGAGTACTACGTGTGTCAGACTCAGGGAAAAAGACCTTTAACTTATGATTAAGCAAGGAAAATGATGCACCAATTTTTCAAGGTGGGTAATGCATTCTTTAGCTTTAGGTTCTATTAGGCCAAGGGGGCATTTCTTAATGTTTTAAACTAAATAATAACTATAGGGAATGAAGAACATACCTAAAAAAAACCATACACACTGCATAGAATAGTCTTGTTTGTCTATAACTAAGTGCTTATATGTTAGCTTGATAATACAAGGGTTTCACACCTTCATAAAGTAGATGAAAAACCATGTAAATTTTTTTAAGATGTTTATTTGAAAACCCATAATGGTATTGTGCACATCTATACATGAAAGAAAAATTATAAAATTATAAAAAAGATTAATTTAGCTATTTTGAATGTGTTGGTGAGATGAGAGGTTGATCACAAAGTACATGGGTGTCTTATCTATTAATGGAAACATAATCTTAAGTTTTATAGACCAAAGTGGAACATTGATCAAAATACACCCTCTAATACCTTAATGAAGGTAACAATAAGGACTATAACTCTCAATTCCACACATATGTTAGGCACTATGCATGTAAACAAGTAGGTAAATTAAATTACAAAACATCCAATTGCACATATCTTAATTACCAATGAACATAACTATATAATTTTTATGTTATTTTGATAAGATGCCCAATAAAAGATTTACAAGGACTTTTACTACCTTCTAGTTCACAAACTAATCAAAATTAACACTCGAATAAGTAAATGTGATCAAGAAGATCAAAAAGTTTGTAAAAATATATACCAAGTTCGTGGAGACATTCAAAATATATCAAATATGCAAATAAAAACATTTCTTTGGGATTATAGTGCAACATTATACCCTTTGGGAAAAAACCTAGAAAATTACAATGCAAAATACACTAAACCTGTTGTTGGAAGGAAGCTCTAATGGTTTGTAACCCTTTCACTTTTGCTTCAACTATGCAACCTTTTTTCATCCTTGTTTTCTTGTTTGAAAACATATATATGTCTTCAACACCATCAAACAATATTGGGGGAAGAACTAGGCTTGTTTGCAATTGCATAGGCTACTAATGCCTACTTGCATCATCTCCACATGGCATGCAATTGGAACCATGCCATTTACGTTAAAAATAATATATCTCTGTAACTAGAACCATGTCACTTACATAAAAAAAATGTATTTGAGGGGTCCAAAGTACCAAGAGGCATTTGAAATTCCCCCTTGTCTCATCGCATCCATGTAGACCATTAATGGCATCCTAGGTCATGTACAAAGGTAGGTAGTTTCTAGTTAGTCACTTGTGAGAATTTAATGGAGAAGTGGAATTCATGACATTGACAAATAAGATAATAATAAATCCATGGAATTAACAATATGGGAAATCTATAATAGGCACAGGGACCATCATGAGTTGGAACTCAATGATCACATCAATAGTAGAATTGTCTCTTATTCATTGTCCATCATTAAAAATATGTGCCTTTGGGATGGATAATTGTTTTTAGGTGGGGAAATGCTCTTGGAGTAGTTATAGGTGTCAAATATAGTCTTTAAAGGAATTATTAGAAGATTTAGTGAGTGACATAAGCAATCTAGAGGAAATGTAAAAGTTTGATATGAGAGAAGAGGTCAAGATGGGAGATATGATGTTTTACTACAAGACTAGAGGTTGATACTCAACATGGGAATGCAACTATGAAATTTAATCAAAACTCTTCAAATGGATGAAAATAAATAATGAAGATCTTGGAAGAAAATAAAATAATACAAAACGAGTTGTCAGAAGTGAAGATAGATCTAGACAAAGTCTAGATACCCACTAAAACTTTATCAATGATTTTGAATGTTTGAGAACTTTTTTAATATTTAAGTGGGTTTGTGAACCTAGAAAACCTTCTATTCTTTATTTTTTAGCACTTATACATGATTTTCAAAACTTTTGTAAATGAGTGCCAATTCGAAAGCAAGAGAACTTGTTGAGGTTTTTGGAAGTTAGTAAACCTTTGAAATCACATACAAAGTTTGGAAATCCATTGACATTTCTATGATAAATGGTGTGAAAGAAAAATGTGGAATTGACAAAGGGAAGTGTAGGAATAATTGGAAGAAGTTAAAGGCTTTGAACGTGTAGTAAGATTCTACAAAAGAGAACTAGAGGGGATAAGGGAAATGATTATAGAACTAGAGATTTGGATGTCTAGAACTGGAGGGGAAATTGAGGAAGTCTATTAGAAATCCATAAGTTCACATAATAGATGAAGTGGAAGATTTATGAAGGTGTAGAGAATGATGGGAGGTCAAGAGATTTGGAGATGGACAAGGGTTAGAATAAGTTTGAATGACCTTTTTAATTCTACAAGAGAGAAACAAGGAAGGAAGTGTTGTAGGAATATAATTAACGAATGGGAATAATTATAGAAAAATCATGTAAGTTTGAAAAACACATGAAACTTGACCAAGATTATTGGAACATGAGAATACAAGAATGTGAAAGAGGAGGATATTTCAAGAGGGAAAACATAAGTTTTGATGTCCATTGAAAACATGCAAATAGAGGAAACAAAGGAAATTCAAGCAATGAAAGGAATTGATAAAAGTATTGGAGTTTCTATGTGAAAACAAATATTAGGATAGGAGGTAGGATGATTAAAATAAGTCTGGTTGACCATTGAAACTCTACAACTCCACAAAATTTGAGAAAAATGTCCAAAACCTTCCCAAACTTAGAGCCCATTTATATTTTTATAATTTCCAATGTATGATAGGAATATAGAGGATGAAGAGGAATTCCACATAGGCAAATTTGACCAAGGGCAGACTAAGGTCAATAATGTCAAATACATAAGAGGGTGGGAGTTAGGTAATTTTTATATATATTTTATCTTAGGTGCCCACACCCAATTTATTCCTTGCTCGTGGAGTCTTGAAGCTTATGTGCATATTTGTAAGTTTTTCCAACTTGCTTCCTAGCTCTACATCTCTACATCATGCTCCTTTGTTACTGATGAGAATTTTAATTCTTCAAAAAAAATTACTGAAGACAAGAAAGTATCAAAGTTAAATAACATAAGACGATGTAATACACACACAATACCTTCACCTAAAACCCTTGTTTCTCCTCAAATAGAGTTGAAGTAGAGTAAACCTTATGTCCATTTGATTTTCTCTTTTGATGTGTTGATGGAGGAATGTGGTTGCTTATGAAACCAACACCATGATTATAGGATTAATATGATGAATGATGGATAGAACAAGGATATGATAAATATGAAATAAGAAAATTCAACAACATGAGGCTATAATAATGGTGGATTCAATAAAAAAATCAATAACATAAGGCTACGATAAGAGTGGATTCAATATAAATTTTGGAAATATAAGGATACGATGATGGAAGATATCCAAATGGGATGAGAGGTCTCTCATTTATAGAATTTCCAAGAAGGAAATCAAGGGCCTAGATGGACTGGTTGATGGATGGCTAGGATTGATTGAGGATTAGGGTTTGGCTCAAAATTCATAGTCATGTGGGATAAGGGCTAGGTTTAGGATTTTATTAGGGTAATACTAGGGCATATCCTTATGTGAATGATTGAGATTTGGAGATGTATAAAATAAAATAAAATAATTATTTAATGGTGTTTTACAAAATTAATATTTATCTTTTAAATAAAATAAAGTGGACAATGAAATGAAATATAATATTCTTAAATAGATCAAAATTACGTTTCCATGTTGTGAATAAAATAACTTCAAATTAAGATTACATATTTTAGTATATTTAAGGAAACCCCTCACTCTCTTGCTTCACTATTATAGGCCCACCATCCACACTCCTCTCATCAATATTCTATTTTACTTTGTATTATGTTTTTAATAGAGATAACCACTTTAATAAGTATACATGACTTTACTTCTACATAATTATTAACTTATTGCTTCTTGTATACATATTGCACACAACTTTTGAATTAGTTAGAAGATGATATTTGCATCTTTTAGTAAACTAGTAAAGGTAAATCCAAATTTCTAGATCATCTTTGGGAAAACTATTTATTTTTAGATCGATAGTATAATTAATTAATTATATTTCAACATCAATTGATAAAGAAAATAAGGAAGATAATTAATTAAAGTCTCATTATTTCTTGCTCACCCTTTGTCATGGCCTCAAAGGTATTATAGCATGCTTGGACACACTATGTTTATTTTATGTGTGTATTGTAAAGGAGATATTCTATGGTCTCTAACATGCCTTGCCAATTATTGAAATCCCATAGCTCTTTCCACACACTGCTTAACTTCCTTACACCCTTTCTCTTTGTTTTTATATCGTTGTGTTGGGAGGGGGATTAATTGTTATGACTCCCAATCTTTAACTTGTATTCCTTCTCCATCATGGTCAAATATTGTCTTGCACTTGGGGCTGATGTTTTTTGTCTCTATCTCTATCAATATTTTCATTGATATTGTCTATATTGATTTCATTCTTAACTTTAGTATTCTTTGAGAATATTGAATGAGATAGTTTTAATGTCTATGTTAAAACTTAGTTCTTCTTATAATTCCTCTATCCTGCTATGAGGAACTAGTGTCTCTTGGCATGGAATATAAATTGAGATTGGATTAAATGTTAAGCAACACTTGATAAACACCTAAATTTGTAGTCATAGGCTTAGCTCTACAAAGCCACTTGGTCAATAAAACAACCACCCCTATGAGTGAATCCAAAAGAAAGCCAAACTCCTAACCATAATTATTTAGCTTTGAGACTTGATCTCAAATAAACAAGTCAATTAACTTTTGATGTGTTAATTTTTATTAATTACTCACAATTGTAACGTAAATCTTATAAAATGCTAGACTTCTTTATTTAACCAACTACTTTCAAATTCATAGAACATTCTATATAAGTTACAATTGATGTAACTATTGCACCTCATTTTGATGCAAGTGCTATTTGACTTTTAAGTGCTATGGATACATTTTTTCCACATACTCTTAAATATTAATGTAAGTAACTTTATTTTTAAAATGATACACATAATTGATAATTATACATGCACTACAAAGTAACATATATTACATAACATTTAATAATATATATGTATATATGATTTTTTACTTGAAAATGACAAATTTTTGAAATAATTAAAAAATCATGTTACATATTTAATAATATTTTACGCCAAAGGCGTATCCTATATCAAAAGAACAAAGCTAAAAATTGCAATCAAAGGGTTAATATCGCATGCCGACCATTGCAATTTTTTTAGCTGTTTGATTGACTGCATCTACTTTCCCGTCTCATTTAAGCCACCAATCATTTGCACAATGCACGGGAATTTGGACAAAGTGGCAGGGTTGGCCCCAATACTATCCATTCGCAACACCTTTCACGCACAGAAACAGCTATTGGCTTTTCTCCAACCCCACATTTTACCTGCTAAATTTTTTTAACTCCCTGTGAAAGGTATTTTTAGGAGTCGTTTATCAAGAAACTTCCAACAAAAACGACAACTGGAAAAGGCTTGCAAGAATGTGTGATACTCGGGAACAAGAAAACACGGTGGAAAATAACACAAAATAACAAATAAATGAATTTATTTACCTTGCCCACTAAGGAGGGGATGAATATTTAGTAGTATTTGTTTTATTAATATTTTATTTATAATTTATTTAAGGTACAAATCTGATTTATAAATATATTTTTTAATATAAAATTTAATTTATAAGTTTATTAAATGAAATGTAGATTATAGATAATTTAATTATACTTAATATTATATATTATATTTTAAAATAAAACAATTAATTACA
This sequence comes from Sequoia sempervirens, assembly GCA_007258455.2. Classification (NCBI taxonomy): domain Eukaryota; kingdom Viridiplantae; phylum Streptophyta; class Pinopsida; order Cupressales; family Cupressaceae; genus Sequoia; species Sequoia sempervirens. The sequence continues at coordinate 323,968,698 of VDFB02086081.1, forward strand.
GAAAACAATTAAAATTTATAATTAATAATTATTATAATTTTTACTATAAACAATTAAAATTTATAATTAATAATTATTATAATTTTATATAGTAAAAAATAGATCAAAATTTATCTTAATTGACTTTCCACACTTCTTCGACATACCCATTACACACTAAAGTGCGATTGACTTTCCACACTTCTTCGACATACCCATTATCCTAAGTACTAAGCCCTCTCCCCTACACAAACTAAACTAAATAGCCACATAAAACCTTCCTCTAAAAATAAGTCTTTATTATGAGTCCCACTTCTCACAACTGATGATTCCATTAAATCAACTACATACTTTTCCAGAAGTCTGCGACTTCATAGCTTGGCTGAAGCTATGGTTGAAGTTGTATTTATCTAGGGCATCAACGAAGGCCGAAGCTTGACACAAAATGTTCTTAAGTTTCCAATTCTTTTATATATTTTTTTCTTCAGACGTTATGAAATTGAGCATCGAATCAGTCTCCATATGAATGGCTTTAACTTCACTTTGAATCCACAGTTAGAAACTCGGAACCAATGGTTCTGCCTCATCTTAGATTATTAGTCCCTCTAACAGGATTTTAGGAAGCCACTCTTACCAGGCGTCTGAAAGATTCTACAATGATGTATCAAGCACCTAAAATCCTTGGATTTCCACGTGAGGTTACATAAAAAATCGACTTCAGAGTACCAAGAGGCAGGGATATCCATTTGGCTGTCTTTCTTGAGAAAAAAGGGAAATGACTTCCTGCCAGCCCTTGTACGGGCAAGAACTTGAGCTGCAGCCAGGAATTTAGGATCCCAAAAGGAAAAATAAAATGTTTTTCAATGATTGCCTCTACCTTTCGACATAACCAGTTCTGAGATGGTAGTCTTGCTTTTGATCACCAAGGAATCGAACTCCATGGCCTTGCTTTCAAAAATTATGCACCTACAGTTCTTCCGAATGTGCCATATAAGAAGTGATGGACTGACCATCCAAATACAAGATAAAACAGACTTGGAATGATCAATGAAGTACCGGCTAACTATTGTATAACTTGAGCAGAGTATGAGGAAGTGCCTCTGACCATTTTAGATTAGCACAGAGCCACGACCAACATTTCTGGGCAAAAGGGCAGCGAATCAAGAGATGATCCACTGTTTCTTCTTCTTGTAAACACGTAACACGTCTTTGTCCGGACTACAAACCCTTTTTTTTTCAGGTGGTCCCCAGTTAAGATTTTCCTTCCCATGGCGATCCAAGCAAAGGCCCCAGCTTTGATCAGGCAAGCCTTGTGCCAACAAAGCATGGCCGACCAGTGACCCACGGCAGGTAGGTCTTCAGTAACCAAGTAACCAACTTTTGCCGAATATGCCCCTAATTTTGGCATTAGCCCATCCGACTGTATCATCCTGAGCCCGGAAACTCAGTCCTAAAATTGTAGACTGAAGTTTTTTGTGATGAAAATATATTATGAAGGAAAATATGGATTGCATTGCCATTATGCATCGCCATCTGCTTTGCAGGGACTACTCTTTTTTCCCAACAATGAGCTCGATTTCTGCACTGAAGTGTTTTCTGGAAAGTAAAGACTTAAGATTGAGAAATGCAGCAAAAAGTCGATTTGTTGGGAACTATTGCAGACATTACTGTTGCGTCTAGTTCTCAGAAGGACAAGCGAGTCCTGAGAATGTGATTGATGCATTTATTTCATGCAAATTTAAAACTATTCCATTTCCGCCTTTACCCTTCATTCCTCTGCAATATGCCCATTCTTTAACCAAGGTCAACATGTGGGAATGCAAGTCAACATCAGCAAAACCAAAATCATGATTTTTACGTTGAAAAGGGCTAGGAAGCAAATAAATTTTGAGTTTGAGGGAAACACTTTGCAGGTGGTGAGTGAATACAAATATTTGGGTCTCGATTTTTGCAAAAATCTCAAATAGGAGATTTGTAGGACAAATAGAATTCAAGGGGGGTGGAAAGCTCTTTACTTGCTCCAAAATAGATGTAGATCGGTTGAGTTATAGGATTGGAAAACAAATAAGTTATTTGGGCTGCTTGTTACGCCTATGGTTTTATATCGCTGCGAAGTTTGGGGTTGTAGCACGTCGGCTATGAAGTGGAAGCAAATCGAAAGACTCCAAAAGTACTTAATCACAAGCAATTTCAAAATAAAAAGTACAGTCCCGTATGAGATTGTTTTGGCTGAAGCAGGTGTCTTCCCAATAGAAATGGCAGCGATAATTCGTCTATTAGACTATTTGCAGAGGATAGAGAATATGGGGGAATACCGATGGCCCAAAATTGTGGTGGAAGAAACATTAACTAGAAGGAAGAGCACGTGGATGAAGCAAAATGTCAAGTGGATGGGAAAATGGGGGATCAACATGCAAGAGTGTTCAAACACAAAAGTTGAAATGAAAAAAGTATGTAAAAGAGAAATTCAAAAATATCATGTGGTCCAAACAGCTTGGCTGGAAAAGAGAACACTATGTTTTGTTTTTTAACCCTACTTGTGATCATGAGCAAAAAATTTACATGGGGGCTGATATAAAGTGGAAGGCTAAAATGCTAATAGCCCAGTTAAGAACTAGCTCACATCATTTGAGATGTGAAACAGGAAGGTGGAAAATACCCAAAGAGGTGTGGGAGGATAGGATTTGTTGTTTCTGCTCTTTGGGTTTAGTGGAGACAGAGTGGCACTACATTATGGAATGTAAGTCTTACGAGGACATCCGATACTTCTACTCATATTTGTTAAAATTCAAGTCTTTAGCGGCCTTGTTTGAAGAAGAAAAGATCGATAAAACAACAAGTTACCTAATCAAAACTCACAGCAGAAGAAACAAAATTAGCAAAGAGTTGGAAAACAACATGAAGTAGTTTGGTGGGGTAGGCTATTGTTTTGTTGTTTTGGCTAAAGTGGTCTTTCAGTTTCATTTTGTGGGTCCCATAGACTGGCTGGTCTCATGGACGTTATTAAAATCAATCAATCAATCAATCAACTTTTTCCTGATTCCAATCAATGTGTTTGTATTACTTGCCTACAATTAAAATAAGATTGTTTGAAGGAATTAAAGGAGGCTATTCTCTTTTCTTTTTGGTTTCATGGGACTTTATCTGGCGATTTAGTTTAAATAAGGCTAACTGAAGGAAATTATTTAGGAAATTTAATATAGTTTGCAGATTTTGGCATTTTTAGGGTTTGTCTTAGGAAGCAAGACATTTGTAATGGATTATGTTACATTTGATCGCATTGACTCTGTGCGGCCTCGGGAAAAATGTTGAAGAGGAGTATCCGATATGTTTGACTACGATGCCATTTGCACCTCTGGAGACTCCGGAAGAGCCAATGGAATTCCTAATCACATCTTAGAGCATTTCAGCCCTAGAGGTGTCGAAGGCTCTTGCTTCTTCTACTGGTCATGGAGTGGCTGAAGGTGCCTCTACTTTTCAAGAGAATAATACAAAGGTTGCACCAAATAATTTGCCTTTGGTTACAGCTCCCTTTTTACACTTTGCTTCATCTTTTCGATTATAGCTTTTGGTATGTGAATTCGGGGTTTTTTCTTTTACTTGCGTACCAAACGATCTATACTATATAAAGATGGCGGTTTTTAAGGTTGTTTAGCTTATTTTGGCTAACATGTTCAACTTATTTAGAAGTTATTTGTGGAACTGATAGCCCCATGAATGCTTAATTTTTTTGCTTATTTTTTAACACTCGACTTAAATTTCTATTAATAGTATTAATAATAATTTATACAATAAAAAATTAAAAAATTAAAAATGAAAGCAAATATTAAAAAAGAGGGAAAGAAATTTGTGGAGCCACGTGGATTTTTAGCACTATGTTGTTGCTGCTTATTTCCAACCCCCCATCTTTTTCCATGGCTTATTTTCAATTCTTAAACAGTAGTTCATCTATTAAAATAGGAAAAGATTCCAAATTATCCTTTCCCAGCAATAAAATTTATGCATGGGAACACTCCTGCTGCTTAAATTTAAGCATAAAATGGAGTTAAGTAGGCACATGGGGACATGAGGTAAGAGCTTGGCTTTTCTTACATCTAATCACCTAGAAAGGGTTAAATGAGCATAAAAATTGAAGTTGTGCTTGCAAGTTTGCATGCGTGTGAGCTAATAGTACTCTTACCAAATTACTGATCTCGTTGGGTTCTACTAAAACCAAGATTTGTCTGTTTGAGTGGGCATTAAATTGTTCTACATTGTTTTTGCTTGTGGAATGTAGAGAACAATTTGTACGTTCCCCTTGGTTTGAGCATAATGTCTAGCAATTCACTAATCTTGTGGTTACATTTTGAATTCAATTGCAATGATAGAAATATTTAATTTCAAGGATGCAATTTTTCTATTTTCACTAAAATAGATTGCTCTTTTATAATAGTCTTCTTAGCTTTTAATTAGTTGTTTGAACAATAAAAAGGGTCGGTTACATATATAGCAATAGGATTTTTCAAAGAGTCCTTGAATGTCTTGGTTTCTATTGCTAAAAGGATATGTTGTAAGAATCATGATATTTTATTGACAAAATATGAAGTGAAAAAAAAGAGAGATTCTAAATGCTTTTTTGATACAACATAGGTATTGATGTGCTCTTACCCAAGATTTTGGGTGTTTTATAAAGGGATCTTGGTATTATGTATGATAAGCCATCCCAATTAGATTGACTTCCTAGCATATTGGACAACTAGTGTTGTCATTCCTCTTCTCATTTGGACCATTCAATATGGATTTCTAGTAAATTGGATAACTAGCATCGATATTCCTCTTCTCAAAAGTGAAGATGTCAACAACTCATCAAACTATTGCACAATAATGATTTATCCTCTTTTTGGAAATTCTTTGAGTATGACAAAGTGTAGAATTAGCATTTGTGTAGAAAAAGAGGAAAAGAGGGTAAAATAACAAGCAAGTTTTAGGTCAAAACACTCTACAATTGATTATTGCATTACTCTAAGACACTTGGTTGAGAAAGTTTGGGATAAACAAGGGGAGGAAGCTTTATATTGTTTTATTAACTTTAAGAAGGTATTGAACACTATGCCTAGAAGCAAACTTTAGAGAAAATAAGAGGAGTTTGGAATTCCAAAGATATATAGTGCAATGGTAGAAATATTTAATTTCAAGGATGCAATTTTTCTATTTTCACTAGAAATCAAACAAGCAACTCTTTCTTGTTCTGGTGAGCCTATCAGTAAAATGATTGCTCTTTTATAATATCCTTCATAGCTTTAATTAGTTGTTTGAACATTAAAAAAGGTCGGTTGCATATATAGTAATAAGAGTTTTCAAAAGAGTCCCTCAATGTCTTGGTTTCTATTGCTAAAAGGATATGTTGTAAGAATCATTATATTTTATTGACCAAATATGAAGTGAAAAAAAGAAGAGATTTTAAATGTTTTCCTCTACAACATAGGTATTGATGGGCTCTTATGCAAGATTTTTGATGTTTTATGAAGGGATCTTGGTATTATGTGTGAGAAGCCGCCATAAATAGATTGGCTTTGTAACATATTGGACAACTAGTGTTGTCATTCCTCTTCTCATTTTGGATCATTCAATATGGCTTTCCAGTAAATTGGACAACTAGCATTGACATTCCTCTTCTCAAAAGTGAAGATGTCAACAACTCATCAAACTATTGCACAATAATGATTTATCCTCTTTCCGGAAAGTTTTTGAGAGTATGATAGAGTGTAGAATTAGCACTTCTGTAAAAAATGAGGGAAATAGAGCAAAAGAGCAAGCAATTTTTAGGTCAAAACACTCTACAATTGATTATTGCATTACTCCAAGACACTTGGTTGAGAAAGTTTGGGATAAAAAAGTGGATAAAGTTTTATATTGTTTTGTTAACTTTATGAAGGTATTGAACTCTATGCCTATAAGCAAACTTTGAAGAAAAATAGAAGAGTTGGGAATTCCAAAGATATATAGTGCAATTGTTCATAGGCTATATGATCAGGTTTGGACCAAAATTTGAAGAAAGCAAGGATTATTAGAATGTTTCGAGAGCAATGTTGGGCTCAAACAATTATGTTATCCTCTACTATGTTTGGGATATACATTGACAAGTCGAAGGAGTCGATAGACAAGTTTGGTGATGGAGGGGTGCAATTGGAAAAACATGTAATAAAGTTGCTTCTATATGCAAATATCTTTATTAATGGCAAAAGCAACACATGATTTTGAGAGAGCACTTGAGAGCTCTACAATTATTTTTCCAAGAAGTAGGGATGCAAATGAATATTGTCAAAGACAAGGTCGTAATCTTTACCTTGAGAAGAAATAAGAGACAAATATAATTTATTTTTGAAGGCAACCCCTTGCTAGTGGTAAATGAATATAAATATCTTGGCCTTGATTTTTACATCAAACTCAACTAGGAGACTTATAGGGAAAAAATAATACGTAGGGGTTGGAAGAGTCTATACCTATTGCAAATAGATGTTTCAAGACTAAATTGTGGGATTGTAAAACTAAGAAGGCTCTTTTTGGGTTGCTTGTCATGCTAGTGGTGTTATACAGGCATGAATTTTGTGTTGGAAAATGCCAAGATCTAGAGCATGAAATAAAATTTCACAAGTGAAAAAATAAGCATAATAATATATCTATCAATATATGAAGAGTGTGTAAATACAACGTTCAAGCTTTGCATATATAGGTAAGGATGAGGAGGGGAGGTGAGAATGTAGGAGTGAAACTCTAAATAGCCCTCCATAGGTGGGACATGTGATCTCACTTGACAAGTGTGTGAGGAAGTGTCAATAGGTGTCTCAAGTCACGAGGACACATTTCTCAACTATATGAAGTGAGACCAAAAAAAAAAAAACCTAAGTAACCTTAAGCTAGGTGTGAATAGGTCAATCTTAGAAAGGTGATTAGATAAATAGGTGTGATAATGACAATATTTACACTAACACCCCCTCTAAGTGCAACTTAGGGAGTAATGTATGCACAATGATGAGTCTCTACTACTGGGCCATGTTAGGTACTTTTATACAAATATCTCATAAAGTGGAGTAAAGGAGAAAAACTCTGTGGGAAATTAAAAAACCCCTCTCCAAAAGAGAAGTGATGCAATAAAAAAGTGAAATATGCAAGTGAAGAAAATAGAAGGACTCATGATGAACCCCCAAGGACTACTTCTATCACACAAGTACAAGAAATGTTCCCTCCATGAGAGAGATAGAGAGAGACTATGGATCCCCCCATAAGATCATATAACTTGTAGTGTTGAGTGATGCCCGAAGAGGAATGCAAAATGTGATCCCTAAATATCAAGAAAAATTTCTTCCTTGTGGAAGAAGATGAATTGTAGATAGGTGCATGAAATCTTCCCATACGCTACTACAAATCCCTATGATTAGCTCCCTTTTTTTGCTCTATTTTTTGCTTCCACCCACTGTTTTAATGTATTTTTCTCCAATTTTTTGAAAAAGTTGGCGCTATTTATTGGGATGGCGCCATTTTTGGCATTTTTTGCATCGATCAGAACAAGTAGGTGCTAAATCAGGTGCTAATTAGCGCCAGATTTAGCACTAGATTTAGCACTAGATTTAGAGTTGGGTTTAGCACCAGATTTAGCACCAGATTTAGCGTCGGGTTTAACAATAGATTTAACACCAAATTTAGCACCGGATTAGTGCCTAATTGTTCTAACCTAGCAGGGATTAAGGGTTAAGGGATTAGGGGTGTTCAAACAAAAAATCCTTCCCCAATATTCACTGGCCTTCAATTGCTTGCCTACATTTCACTTGCATCAAAAGATCCCTCAACCCTCAACCCTAATCCCTCAACCCTCAACCCTCAACCTTAAACCCTAAACCCTCAACCCCTATACCTCTACCATATACATTGACCCTCAACCCTAATCCTTCAACCATATACCCTCAAACCTATACCTTAAACACTCTACCCTCAACCCTTAACCATCAACCCTAAACCCTTAAACCCTAAACCCTAAACCCTTAAACCTTCTACCCTCTACCCTCAACCCTAATCCATCAACCCTATACTCTCAACCCAATACCCTAAACCATCAACGCTATAGGTCCTCAACTCTAAACCAACCTCTACCCTCTACCCTCAACCCTCAATCGTTAAACCCAAGTAAAATCTCTACCCTAATCCCTTAATCCCTTAACCCCTAAACCTTCAACCCTCTAGTACCCACTACCCTCAACCCTCAACCCTTAAACCTGCCTAATCCCTCAACCCCTATACCATCTACCCTATACATTGGACCCTTAACCCTAATCCTTCAACTAGATACCCTCAAACCTATACCCTAAATGCTCTACCCTCAACCCTTAACCATCAACCCTAAACCCTTAAACCTTCTACGCTATACGCTCTACCCTCTACCCTCAACCCTAATCCCTCAACCTTATACCCTCAACCCAATACCCTAAACCATAAACCCTATAGGTCCTTAACTCTATACCCTCAATTCTCAAACCTCTACCCTATACATTGAATCCTCAACCCTCATATATCTTTGTCCCTCCCTCCTCTTTTCTCCTCTCTATCTCACTTCTCCCTCCATCTCTCACTCCATCCCTCCCTCCCTACCCTAATCCCTCAACCCTAAACCATCAACCCTTAAACCCTTAAACACTCAACCCTAAACCTTAAAACCTCAACCCTCAGCCCTTAAACCCTAAACCCTTAAACCAGCCTCTACCCTCTACCCTCTACCCTCAACCCAATACCATCTACCCTAAACCCTTAAACCCTTAAACCCAAGTAAACTCTCTACCCTAATCCCTCAACCCTCATCCCTTAATCCCTCAACCCTCTACCTTCAACCATCAACCCTTAAACCCTAATCCCTCAACCCCTATACCCTTTTTACCCTATACATTAGACCCTCAACCCTAATCCTTCAACCATATACCCTCAAACCTATACCCTAAACACTCTACCCTCAACCCTTAACCATCAACTCTAAACCCTTAAACCCTAAGCCCTAAACCCTTAAACCTTATACTCTCTACCCTCAACCCTAATCCCTAATCCCTCAACCCTATACCCTCAACCCAATACCCTAAACCATCAACCCTATAGGTCCTCAATTCTATACCCTCAATTCTCAACCCTCATATATCTTTGTCCCTCCCTCTTCTAGTCTCCTCTCTATCTCACTTCTCCCTCCATATCTCACTTCATCCATCCCTCCCTCTCTACCCTAATCCCTCAACCCTAAACCATCAACCCTTAAACACTCAACCCTAAACCCTCAACCCTCGACCCTTAAACCCTAAAACCTTAAACCAACCTCTACCCTCTACCCCCAACCCTTAACCCTTAAACCCTTAAACCCAAGTAAACTCTCTACCTTAATCCCTCAACCCTCAACCTCCCTCAAACCTTAAACCCTCTACCCTCTACCCTCAACCCTTAAACCCTAATCCCTCAACCCCTATACATTAGACCCTCAACCCTATACCCTTGGTGTGACTGCAAGGGCATAAAAATTCAACTATATCCCTTTTGTACATTTGATGGCATAATACACCTCATTTATGCATTCAATCATCTACAATTTGCCCATGTTTAAAATTTTTGAGTAAAGGATAAAAAATTATTTTTAAAGGACAATATGAAGATAATATTATGATCTTAAATTTGAGAATTAATAGCATTTGAACTAAATGGCATTTTTATCTTCTTTTCAATTAAAAATTATAATATTTAATAATAATAAAATTTATATGTTGAATATTAATCATTATTTAGAATTTATTTTTCATAATAATAATATGAATGGTTTGGAAGAAATGCAAGAGGCAGATCTATTTTAATTAAAAAAAATATTAAGGTGTAAGGAATCTAATGTAATACCACAATCACAATCACAATCACACAATTTTTTTAAATTATAATAATTAAAATCATAATTTAATGATTAAATTATATATTTCATTCATATTTATTTTAGTTTTATTTAAATAATTTTTTTTTATAAATATTTTAAATTAAAATTAATAATTGTTAAATATGTGTTTCATATTTTTATTTTATATAAAATAACATCAATAGTTTTTAATTATTAATTGAACATACAAATTAATAAATTTAATAGATAATAGTAATTTTTTATTATAAAATATATGTATTTTGTTTTCTAAATTTGTTTGAATATTAAAAGATTCAATGATTAAACATATTTGATTTTTTTTCACATCAATATTTTTTCCGCCATGATGAGTTAGAACAAAATACCCAAGCCCTAATTTTCAACTCTCATTTTCACTTGGCTTTTTTGAGCTCCCTTGCCCTGCACATGCCACCATCATTAGGGTTTGAAACCTCAAGCTTTCTAAAGGAGTCTCTATCAATTTTCTCACTAATTTTGAAAGTTTTCTTCACAAAAATTTCTTTTGAGGTCGAATCAGGTAAAGCTTTCATGGTTCATCATTTTTTTCCACTTATCTGAATGTGTTTTCAAAGACATTCCTTCTTGAATTCTCATGCATTTTTCTCTTGCTTTACTTTGTCGACACCTTGCTTTTCTTGAGGCTAACATCAAAACACTTATGGAGCTTGCATTTCTTCGAACAACAAGTTGAGTAAGTTTCTATGTGCCATTTCTCTGTATCTTACCTTCGTTTTCTATCAAAACAAGCTCGATTTGGACTCAATAGATACAAATGAATGGGTGTTTTGTTTCTACCATGCATCCTTATTTTGAATCCCTTCTATCTTGGATCGGCTTCTCTGGACTTAGCTCACTAGCCAAAGAAATGAAACAAATCATACTCTCCATATTTGGTTTCATCAAACAATGAAATATTTTTTTATTTCTGCATTTTTTCTCTTTCATGGTGATAGCTTGGTCGCGGCCTCTCTAGAATATTTTTTCTATTTCAAAAAAGAATAGATTTTAAACTTTTCTTTATTATATTTTTGAGCCTCCTTCATGGCTCCATGATTATGGCCATGTGCTCTATTCAATGGCATTTTGGGTTTGACTTTGATCTGGGGGTTTTCAAAAACTCATGACTCCTATTGCAGATACGAGCTCTCAAAAAAATGAGTGCAAGCCTCTTGGCACGATATTTCACTTCTCAAAAATAAAAATAAATCCTTCCACATTTGGGGCTCAGCCCATAATCCCTAAATGATGGGTTTGTAATATTCTGCATATCCTTCTCCTTTTTTGCAAGCATTTTACATTTTCATTTTTCAAAACCCACTTCACAAGACAATTGCACTATTTTTCTATATGTTCATTTTTATTTGAACAAGAAAAAAATGTAGATGATTGATGTAGATCATGGTGGGCTTCAAAGGTCTTCAAAGACATAAACACAATTTTTTGCAAGATCACTTAAACATTCACAAATTTACTTTAATGAAACATGGTTTTCCAAGCTCCAAATACACCAAAAAGAGGTTTTAAGAAAAAACTCTTAATGAAAGTTTACCACGCCTTAAACATCATATAATTTATAGGGTTAAGCCAACAAAACACTCTTAGAACACTGGTTCTTTCATTATTGCATTATTCATACTCAAGAAGACAAATTGCTTGTAGTGTTCCACATAGACAAAATCAGGGGTATCTTTTAAACTAGATTGAATCTAAAAAAAAATAAAAATTCAAGAACCCATTTTGGCCTTCTTAAACATATCAAAAAATAGAATGAGGTTGTTTTGGAAATAAACCCTCAAAAAATGACTGTCTCGTTGTCCTAGATGCCTAATTTTGGCTCATATGCAAGAGGGTTTATTGGAAATAACTGCTCCAAACCGCAAACCACTTTTCCAACACTTCAAAAACCTCATAATAGGTCTTCAAATTCTATCCAAACCACCTCCAACCCTTTAACATTACATTTGTAGAAAATCCCAACTTGTAGCTATGCCTTCATGCTCAACATTCACAAATTTACTTTAATGAAACATGGTTTTCCAAGCTCTAAATACACCAAAAAGACGTTTTAAGACACCAAAATATTAATGAACCTTTAAAATACCTTTAACATCATAGAATTGATAGGATTAAACCAAAAAAACACTCTTAGAACACTGGTTCTTTCATTACTGCATTATTCATACTCAAATAGACAAATTGCTTATAGTGTTCCACATAGACAAAATTGGGTGTATCTTTTAAACCAAATTGAATCTAAAAAAAAAAAACATTTTCAAGAACCCATTTCGGCCTTCTTAAACATATAAAAAAATAGAATGAGGTTTTTTTGGAAAGAAACAGTCAAAAAATGACTATCCCGTTATCCTAAAGGCCTAATTTTGGCTCATATGCAAGAGGGTCTATTGGAAATAACTACTCCAAACCACAAAACACTTTTCCAATGCTTCAAACACATTATAATAGGTATGAACATGCTATCCAAACCATCTTCAACCCTTTAACATTGTATTTGTAGAAAATTCCAACTTGTAGCTATGCCTTCGTGCTCAAAATTGATGAAAAATCACTAGGGCGGCAATAGAACTCTTGTAACTTGACTACCCCTACAATTGCAAACACAAACAGCATTGAAAAAAAACCTAAACTAACCCATTCCACTGATTTGCAGAGGTCTACATTGGTGGAATGGTGATTTATGCTTTTATTTGATTCTCAAACCCTTAAAATGAGGGTTTCTGGTCTGCCCTCCTAAAATGGCTCGAAAAAGCTTAAAACTCAATGAAATTAACTCAAACCATATTTATTTGAAAGATAATTCAAATCTCTATTAAACCTAACCAAAAATAAAGCTTGAGATTATTGTACGGACCAGTATCACGCCTGAGAACAACAAAAAAATGTTAAAATCTACAAAATAGGGTACTTTTATTTAAAATTTATTCAAGATACAAGTTTTCATGTTACTTTCAAAATTGTTGGTTATTTGATGCTAGCTTAAATTTTCTTGCAATGGTTTTATAGGATGAAAAAAATAGCCATATCAAATTTCTTTTTCCCAAGTCTTACTCTCTCAAGGTTAATCTCAATCTCACTAATAGTGATTACTAAGAAAGGTAATTCCACCAACTCTACCAAACAATTTATTGTAGGAACAGTAAAAGCAGACGCTTTGAAAGGAACACCATGAAAACCAATTTCTCTAAATGGTATATCAAAATCTAGTTCAAAATCTTTTAGATGAGGCTGCTCCCATAGCTCTGTTACTCGCTTGACAAATCCTTGAAACTCTGCGTTGATTTTATTTTTCTTATCCCTCTCTTGTTGTTCTTCCTCAATTTCATCAGGATCATACATTGACCTTCATGCCCCTCCTAAATTTTGGACCACATGCATTACCTCCACATAAAACTGGACATCCTTGGTCTTCCTGGTTCACACCATGATATGGTTATGCAAATGAAAATGAAGCAAAGTAATCATATCCTTCTCTGCTAGCTGGAAGAATGCATGCTTATTGTTTTGATACATGATATCAGTTCTCTCTTCTGCTCTCATGGTTGAATATTGAAATCCATTATGGTGGGCCTCTAGAGTTCTAGTCATTTTTCTTCCTCTTCCATCAAATGTTGGCATATTTTACTAACGTTTATTAGAATTGTTGCATGTTTTACATCATTGGAATGACATATTAGCTGTACTTTTTTTGAAATTTTATTATGGTTTGTGCACTTTGACATGATGTAATATGATTATGGTTTCATTTCACATGTTGTAATATTAGATATATAACAGAAAAAAAATTATTGCATGAAATAAATAACTTTTCATTTTAAATGATTTTTTTTTTGTAGAACACGACTCTTCCAGAATTTCAAGATGATCCTCATGATATAGATCTAGAATATGTTGGTTTTGGTACATATCACATGGCAGAGGATGGTGACGACGCATATACAAAAGACACCGAGGTTGATGACGATGATGACGATGACGATGATGATCACAATGGTGATGATGATGATGAGGCAGTTGTTGGTAGTAGCCAAGGACATTCATGATCATATAGACTGCAGATCATGGATCATTGTTGATATATCGTTATCCTTCCTCTTTTCATGGTTACTATCATATGTATCATTTTCACAACCTGTAGTACCATATTATTGAGTTTTATCATTTTTACATGTATCATTTGGACTTTATCATTTGGACATGTATCATTTTGACTTGTATCATTTTGAGTTATATAATTTATCATTTGTACATGTATCATTTTGACTTATGTCGACTGTTGGACATGTATCATTTTCACATGTTATTAATCTAATGACATATTTGACTCACTTGTTTTAATCACTTATATAGATATTTGACTCACTTGTTTTAATTATAAATGATGATCATGCTATAATAATTATCTTGTTATTTAATCATATGAGTTAAATAATTAAATTACTTACTCTATAATCATATGATTTATTTAAGAGGCATGATATATTTAATTAATTAAATTGAAATAAAACATATTATTTAATTTACTTGCTCTATAATCATATGAGTTATTTAAGAGGCATGATATATTTAACTAATTAAATTGAAATAAAACATATTAACTTAATAAATGGAAGGAAGACAAGAAGCATTTTTAGAAGCAACAATGGAAGCCAAACTAGAAGCAAACCAAAATAAATCTTGGAAGCAAAACTTGGTGTTATCTAGGAAGAAAAACATAAGCAATTCAGGTACCAAACAAAGAAGTAATAATGTAAGCAAAACTGGAAGTAAAATCGAAAATAAAATTGGAAGCAAAACTAGAAGCAAAATTGGAAGCAAAACCGGAAGCAAACCTAGAAGCAAAACTAGAAGCAAAATCAGAAGCAAACCTGGAAGCAAAACCAAAAGCAAAACTAGAAGCAAACATGGAAGCAACATAAGAAACAAAATCGGAAGCAAAATAAATAGCCAAATTGGAAGCAACAAAAGTCGGTGCTAAACCTGGCGCTAAATCTTACACTAAATCTAGCATCGAAGTGAACATACCAATTTGCGCCAAGTTTTGCACTAGCAGAAGTGCCCAATTCATGAACTCAAATTCACTAAAATCTGGCATTATTTTAGGTGCTAATTTCCTATTTTGTTGTAGTGATGTGAGAAGAATAGAAGTCTCTGAATAATGCACAAGATCTAAAGACAGTGGTGAAATCTCTAAAAGTTGCTCAAATGCTCTATGTAAAGGTTGATGTAGAACATAAACCAAAGATGTAGATGTGTTAACAACGTTGATGTGGTTGTCATCAAAGGTGTCATCCAATTTTATAAAATGGGATTCACTAAACAAATCAAATATGTCATGTAAGTAATCATCCCAATCAACTAAAGTGGAAACACAATTATGAATATCTTGTTGCTCTAAAGCATGAAAAACCAATGATGTAGGAATACTCAATATTGAAGAAGAAAAATATGAAGGAGATGTGATATCAATGTAAGATGAAGGAACTAATGAGGAGGATAGAACTCCAAGGTTCAAATAGCCAAACTGTATCTTCTTATGCATGTTGAAGGTATCAATGTCATCTATACTCAAACCATCATCAAAGTTGATAGAACCAAAGGAAGAAAATAAATACAATCTGAAATCATGCTCAACTTGACCCGTGGCAATGATTTCTCTACTTTGCAAATATTTTCAATGATCATAGAATGTGGTGTGAACTCAACTATTTTTCCTATGCCACTATGTGTAATCTAATAAATGGAAATGATATTATTGGATAAGGAAGGTACATAAAGTACATCATTGAATGTTCCTTCTCCAATTTCAATAGATCATTTTCTAAGAGTTGACATATAGGTGCCATTCACCATCAATATTGGTGGGAATGAACAAGCCTCAAATGTGGAAAATAGTTCCCTAGATGTAGCCATGTGGTGCAATGCCATAGAATCAAGAAGCCACTTGTGTGATGTGTTGTTTGTAGAAGCAATTAGTGCCATACCCTTATTCTTATCCTTTTTTGAATATGCATATGATGTGAATGCAAAAAAGGAATAACCACCCATCCTAGATATATGCAATTGAATTTGAGTTTGTTGAAGAAGATTCTTCAAGTCATTAATTTCCTTTTTGTAACATTGGTGTTCTTCATACCCTAGTCTCTTACAATAAAAACATTTGGGCTTCTCCTTATAAGTTTTCCCTTTTGATGAGGGAGATGAATCCAATGGAGTCTCTAATTTTGACCCCTTAGCTTGATCCTTAGTTTGTTTCTTTCCCTTAGATGAATGGGCAACTAATGCTTGGCATTTTGAAGAGGTGATAGCAAAATTAGGGACTAATTTAGATTGTTCTCTTGTGAGCCTTTCACAAAACTATTCAAAAGAAGGCATTGCATGTGTTGTTGCAAAAGAATCCATGGTAGAGTAGAAAGAAGAAGCAAATATTTGATAAGGACCTTTTAACTTTGACAAAATCAAGAAGAAATATTCTTTGTCTGTTTTTGTTTTACCACAACCCTAAAGTTTAGAAAGCAAAGATTTAAATTGAACCAAGAAATATTCAATAGAAGAGAAGGCATCAGTAGACAATGTTTTTAATTCAACATCCAATTGTAGAATCTTGAACTCATCAACTTTACCAAAGAGATCTTCAATTTTCTCCCACATTTGCTTAGGAGTCATACAACTAGAAGTATGAATTTGTAAATTATTGAAAATAAGAAGACCTGTTGGTCCCATTGCTTCATTTAACTTGTTATGATAAGTAAATTGCTCAAACTCCCTAGTAAACTACACTTTTTGTCCATTGATCATTTCCCATAATCCCTTAGATTGAAGAATTGTAAGTTTTGACTTTCCATGTGTGAAAATTATGTGGTGTTAACAAGTCAATTTTTGGATCCATGATGCACACACAATAAGACACTTGAATTGTGCCTTACCAAACCCGAAAAAAATGTATTATATTTGAATGTTAACCCCTTAGAAAGATGCAAAATAAGATTTACAAGCTTTTGTGAAGTTTGGAAGCCAAATCACTTGTTTATAATTCAGGGAGATTTTTACAAATATTGAAAATAGGCTTTCCAAAACTTAAATTTGAATACAAATCTGAAATCTTTGTGAAATTTTGATGAATTTTAAAAAAATTCAAGTCAATTTTCAACAAATAGAGTGAAAGTTATGCCCTGTCGAAAATTACACAAATTACACTAATTTTTGGAAGTTAAAAAACATTTAAAAAAATTACATTTTTAAAATTATTTGCAACTTTTTCAACAAAAAAACATAAAGTGTTTAGTAAAAAAAAATTTACCAAAAAATATAAATGTTAAGAGCTATCGAGATGGCATGTGGCTTGGTCTTGAACCACTTGAGGTGGTATATCTTCTTCGTTTACAAAAAAAATAAATCAATTTGACTAAGTCCAAAAATAATTACTTCTTGAGTTGAATTGCAAAGACCAAGGCACTGAGTGTGGAAACGGATTGGTTCATTGGCACCAAGTGTAGAGGACGTTGACAAAGTTTATTGAGATCTCCATGCCAAATGTAGGAGTTGACTGACTCTTTGGAGATGTTGTAAAGAGACCATTGGAACTGTTGGCAGGAGATGACACTGTGTGAAATAAAACTATAGATAAAGGAGTCAATAGAGATTGTTGGAGGTTGAGGTTGTGTAGGGTGAATGGGATTGTGGAGAGTGTGGGACAATACACGATAGGTATTCAAGAGATGACAGATCGCACATGTAGATGATAGATACTTGCAAATGAAATATCAACAAACCCATGTTGATTGTCCAAAGCTAACCCTCCACATAGTTTCCAATAATGAATAATATGAATCCTATGTAAAGTGTTGATCCTCAGTGCTATGATCGCTTATCATATTTTTGATAAAAAATTGTGCAAATTTAGGTAGATATCGCACAATAAAGATAGTACTAATGGCTTGTCAAGGAACTCACACCATTATGAGCCCATTTCTTTGTTATGGCTCAACATACTTTGATTGCTCCTTTTGAAGGAGCTTCTTCTTGTGTGTTGCACCTCTACGTTGTCGTTCTGTGGATCGACTAGGCCTACATGGAGAAAGAAGCCTCTGAACAAGTATAAGGTGGCTTAGTGCAATGCCTTTATGGAATGGATTGACAAAGTTAAAGTGTAGAAACAAACACAGATGCCTCTAGTTTGACCTTCAAAAGACATTCAAACAAACAAATCCTTGCAAATAGGCCAAAATAGGGAAAAATTCTTGCAAAACTTTCAATGTTCAATCTAGATGGGAAGATGAGTAGATTAGTAAAGGGAAGATTGGCCTTTGCAAAAAAAAAAATTAGTTTTTTTACTTTTCATAAAATAGGTATAAATGTCCAAAAAATTACAAAAATTCAAAGTTATCAAAATTAATGAAACGAAAGGTATTTTTCATTTCTCAAATCTTCTAGACGTAAAAGCAATGTCCACTTGGCTCCACGATGCCCCATTAATAATGCTATGTACAAAAGTCACTTCAATGTGAGAAGGAATGTGCTTTCACAACTCTGATACCATGTTGGAGAATGCCAAGATCTTGAGAGCATGAAACAAACTTCCACAAGTGAACAAAATAAGCACAATAATACAATCTATCAATATATGAAGAGTGTGTAAATATAATAGTCAAGCCTTGCATACATAAGCAGGGATGGGGAGGTGAGAAGGTAAGAGTGAAACTCTAACTACCCCTCCACTTGCGAGCTCACTTGACAATTGTATGAGCAAGTGTCAATAGGTGTCTCAAGTCACGAGGACACATGTCTCAACTATATAAAGTGAGACAAAAGAAAAAAAAAACTCAGTAAACTTAAACTAGGTGTGAATATGTCAATCCTAGAAAGGTGATTAACTAACTAGATGTGATAATGACACCATTTACGCTAACAGTTTGGGGTAGCAACACATTAGTGCTAAAATGGAGGTAGATAAAAATGTTATAAAAGAATCTAATTACAAGTAATTTCAAAATAAAAACATTATTTTTGTATGACATCATTTTAGCTAACACAAGTACCTTTCCTTTGGAGGCATTGATTTTGATCTAGATGTTATTTTATTTAAAGAGAACAAAGAACATGGAGATGTATTGTTGGCCCAAAATGATAATGTAGGAAAAGTAAAATAGAAGGAGGAGCATGTGCATGAAACAAAATACCAAGTGGATGGGTAAATGAGATATTAGTCTGCAAGAATTTCCAAAGACTAATGTGGAAATCAAAAGATATGTGAGAAAGAAAATCAAGGGATCAATATGAACAAAACAACTTGAGAGGAAAAAAGAATACCATATCAAATATTCTAATCTTCATGAACAAAAGATTATATAAGAATAGAATAAAATAAAAAGCAAACATGTTTTTTTTTTTTTATTGGATAAAGAAGAAAAAAACAAATTACATCAGCGAGAATACATGGCCAAATAGGCCACCATTAGGTCATACACAAGTAGCAAGACAAGCTGCTACAACAACAACAAAAACAACAATTCTAGACCATCATTACATAAAATAGAGAAGGTAAAGCATGCTGCAACAGTTGTAATAATAAACAGCTCTACAATAGCAAAATGTGTTGTTACAACAACGAAACTCCAACAAATACAATAAGAATCTCTCTTCGAAGAAGATTTAGAAAACCACTCATAACCAAAAGTCAACAACCATTTAGAAGGTGGTCTAGGCAGCTTAACGTCCAAAGGGCAAAATAATCTCCATAGCCTCCAAGAAGCAGCCTCCTTAGCAAGATGCCTATCCATCGACCAACTGTAACTGTGCTTGAACATTGAAGATAGATATTTTAAGATCATTGTTAGTTTCTAAATAATCCTGGAGCATAGCAATCAAATTTGTAACTTGTAAAGAGAGATTCCAGGAAATTATTTGAACTTCAACTTTAAGAGGCTGAGAGATGTTGGAAAAGATAACAACGCAACGAAACTTCCAAATGAATTTAAGGATGACCTGCCTGCACAGTTGAGTGAGGATATTATGGTGAGAGAAGACACCAAGGAGTGTTGTTTTCCATGACCAAGTGTGAGTGAAGAGGGCTGGAAGCAAAGAGAAAAGAGAATGCCACAAGTTATGAGCATGAGAGCAAAACCAAAAAGCATGCTTTATAGACTCAGATTTAGCACATAAGAGACACGATAAAGGAGGATGGAGAAATTTGAGGTGGTTATCAATAGGTAGCTTAACATGAAGCATCTTCCAAGCCAAGAGCTGAGATTGCACATCGGCTTTAGACTTCCAAATTTGAGGGCTGACCATATTCCATTTTGCTCGACTAAACTTGCAGTACCACTTGACATTGAGCCGAAGTGAAAGCAAAAATGTTAATAACTTGACTAAGCAAAAATGTTAATTTTGATTAGTTGAGACATAAAGGAATTATTTATATTCGACGAAACCGTGAGTAATCTACCTGCGAGCGGAGACCTGAAATATTTACCTGGGAAACTGACATTAAACGAATTGTTCTCATTGCGATCATAGGATGTATTTCTACCACTATCTTCAACTCCCCCACTAAATTTTTCCAAGTGCGATCATGGGAAATCCGCCAATCATCATACAATTCCATGGAGCGGAGGCGTCTTTTGTTATTTTTGGAATTTTCTGGGGAGTAAACATTTCGTTTTGCTTTTAATGTAAATTTTACTTTATTTCATTTAATTTTCATTTTCATATGTCCGCCATTAACTAGGATTTGTACTTACAGTGGTTTCGTTTGTTGATCTGCTCTAATTCGCATCACTTTATATGTTGAAGTTGAGGATGTTGAATATTTTACGCAAGCCCACCACATTCTGTGTCACGCCGATGCCAACAAATGTTGGCGTCATCATGACGAAATGTGTCTCCGTCCATGCAATCTACTGCGCATCTATTGTAAAAACACAAAATGATTGGGCCAATAAATGCTGGGGATGCAATACCTACGTATTTATGTGGGAAACATGTACTAGAGCTTATGGTTTAGAGATAAAGATCTATAACAAGCATCTAGATTCACAATCACTCCATATGCATCATAAATTTCTTGAGAGACTGCCTCGTATAAAACATGCGGACTAAATACAAATCAGTGTTTCGGTTTTGTGTTTTTTCCTTTTTTGTCTCTTACATTATATTTGATTCTATCAATATTGCTTTTGCTTATAATATATATTGTTAGAATGTAAATCTATAAAAAAAAATAATAATAATAAGATTGTTTACGTATGACAACACTTCATATAATAATAATAATATGATGAAGAAATATAATTTTTTATATTAAATTATTTAGATAAATGTCAATGAAAGAACATAGTGGTTGAATGGTAAAAGAAAGCTTTTGAAACATCTCAAATCCAACAATCCTTCAAGTACGCTCTTAAGAAGTAGTATGTACTACATTCTTCAAATAATGAGAACTCAAGGTGTATTTGTAGCCCACAACCTCAATACAACCTTTTGACTTGTGTGCAAAACCATCTTTTTAACATTAAGTTTCATTTAAAGTCTAAGGGAACTTGGAAATTCACATATTTTAAGGCAGTATTGAAATCAATGTAGTTGATGAGTGGACACACTAGATAAGTGTTTGCCTTTGCAAACCAATTAATTGATGCTAAAAAGACCACTTTCCCCATTTTAACAATGTCTATATCAATTTCACATTGGTGGATTTTCTAGAACAACTAGTATGCTCGAGTGAATTTGAATTTGGAGATATATGTGGGAAGTGCACGTCAATACACTATATAAAGAATATAGTCTTTTGAGACATCATGGGATGTGTATGTGAATTTCCATTAATTGTGGTAAAACAAAGATCAATCTTAATGCAAATATCATGTGGACAATTTCCATGATTACCTCAAATAAATTTGAGTTGCAAAGGTATACAAAAGTAAGGTGTTAAAGTATGTTGGTGAAATTTACACTTATGTTTGCTCCAAGATGAATTCCTCATGCTTGATACTTTGGGACAATAGTTATTGATGCTCCTTCAAGATTGAAATAAGGGAAAAAATAAATAAAAATTCACTTCTTCATTTGGTGTCGTGTATAAGATGAAAAAAAAAAGCTCCTCTACAAAAGCAACAAGCATTATGCCAAGAAGATAACCATCAATGGTATAAAAAATTGTCAAACATTCTAGGTATTAGATAAGTGAAAGAAGCAATAAAGGGATAAATGATGTTAGTGAGAGTACACAAGCATCTAAAATGTTGTGCACAACAATCCTCAACAGTCCTTGATTGTGTAGTCTATATATGAAACCCTATGCAAGTAGAAGACAAAGAGAAAGACTTGACTTATTTAAGATCCATCAACATCTTCAAAGAAACAAATCATCTCTTCATATTAAGTGTTGCATCAAAGGTCATTCTCTTCATTTCACCATCAATAGTCAAACATAGAAGATCATTGTGCAAAATCAACCAAGCTCCTAGGTCTCACAAGTAAAGAACACTCTCAACCATATTCTCTTGGTTGTTTTTAGTAAGGTAGAGATCATATAAGAAAATAATAGAATTGATGGATGTTAGTAGTTATCCATCCAATTTTCAATATTAGAAAATCATATAATTGATTGAGCCAAACTAACTAATAGTGAATGCAAGTTTCAATCAAGCTGAAATTGTTGAATGCAAGAAGAATCACATCCATGCTAAAATGGTAGACTAACTCACTTGATTTTGATACACACATTGCAAGGTAGAAAACACACTTAAAATAGGACCCAAGAAATAAATTGACCAAGATCTTGTACAACGAATTGCAAGATTTGGCAATAAATCATCCATGATCTTTCTTGATCTTAAATAAAACAACTATTGGTGGTAAACCATCTAATATTACAATATTTTCTTTTTGCATGTAATTGAGATACAAATTCAATTAATTTGCGATTCCAAACATTAGGGAAATTCTTATTTATATATAACATAAAATTCAATTGAAATCATAGTTGGAAATAAAGGTAACTTTGAAAAGGAGTTGATTTTTGTAGCCTTTGAAAAATATCTTACTTGAGAAATACTTAAATGTAAATAGAATTTTGTAGTTGCATAAGTTGATAATAACTATATTCACAAACATAAGACCCAAAATTGGAGAAGTATGACACTATATAAGTCTTAAACTATTATAATAGTTGTATTTGTACATGTGGCATGCCAAATTCAATGCTAGAATTGAGGTAAATATGACACTATAATAGTAGGCATGACTAACTATAGTTGAAGGAAGATACAACAAATTATTTGTATATTGAAACATAATATTTCCTTAAAAAATTAATGTCCAACACACGAAACTAATGTCGATACATAAAACGACTCTTTCTATAGAAGTACAACATATTTTGGAGACTTGCACAACCTCAACATGATCCCAAAATATTGAGATTGGGCCTACTAAGAATGTACAATTAGATTTGAACACAAGTATGACAAAGTTTTGGGGCAAAGTATGGCAGGAACAACAATATTTGCCTCAAAATCCTTCAATAAATAAGCCTAAAAAAAATACAATAATGAATATATTAGACTTTCAAATAAGGAGAACTTCTATGAAAATATCCCTTTCAACTTGCACAACCTAGTAAAAGGGACCTATGAAATTGTAATATCAAGTAGTACAAACATCATTAATCATTAAAATTATAGGAACATTTTATCTTTGTCATTATAAAACCTATAGAAGTGGTACAACTTGGTACTATCACAACAACAAATAAATCTTCAAAAAAGGGTATGACCTACAAATTATTATTTCACAAAAAAAAAAAAAAAACATTTATAAAAATACACACTAAAAACTATGGTAATTTCACTCGCAATTAGACTTTAAAGCAAAAACCAAGAGCACTAAAATTTGAGACTTAAAAATTGAAAACCTCACACTTGAATTGAAGCACTAAAACTAATATTTGTTGAAGCACATTGTTAATCCCTATATGGAACTACATTAAAAATAGGAGGGTTTTTATCCTTGAAGCTTCACAAAAATAGAGGGGTTTCATCCTTGGGAAGAGAAAAGGATGAACACACATTCATTCTTGAAAAATGAGATTGTTTCACAAAACATATAGGGCTTTTTCAAAAATAATCCTCCTATTTATAACCTTTTTTAGGAAATAATATAATATTATTTCTTCTTAATAAATATTACTCAAAGTTAGAAAAAAAATATTATTGTCCTTTTAAACACCATTTTGCACCATGGATCTAGTGACACTTAAATAATTACTTAAAACACCTTTTTAAATAATTAAATATAAGTTGTATTTTAAGTTTTACTTTTCCACAACTTAATTTAATTAATTTTTCCCTTTTCAATCATCCCATTAGCCCATGGAAAAGTTTACAAAAAAATAAGCTAAGAGTCATTAGTTAACTTATGCTTGAGAAAGGGACATGACATAAACAATAGCCTCTGTAGGCTTTGTTTTGTGTGTTGAAATATACAAGTTTATCTTAGCTTGACCCTAAAAGATGGTCTATGTAGACGTGGATCTCTATAAGGATTTAAAGAAGAGTTGATATCCAAATTGGCCAAAAGAGATACACACAACATGTTCTCTATTTGAATTTTCCTAACACTTGCTACATATGTCGATATTTTGAGCATAAGATCAAGGATTACCCCTTGACACCTACTTGTTCTAACTCCATCATTATTCATACTCTTCTGGGTCATTTCCTCTTGTGGAAAAAGAGGAAGGGTAGTCTATAGTGGTGAGTTGCAAAGCCAAGAGTCTAGGTAATAATAGATCCTTAGCAAAACCACCCTTAGGTCTTGGGAGTTGATCCTTAAAATATCAAAATATGGTTTCATAACCTCATGCACAAGGAAATTGTTTGGTTATCCTTAGGAGAAGACATTTGGTATGATTTCTCAATGTACTTTCCCACCCTTGACTATGCAACAAAGGTCTTGCAACCCATCAAGGTAGATGAAAGAAGAAGAATATATACTAGGGAAATCATATCATATCCAATGCTCCATTCAAATAGGCACCTATAATTCAAAAGAAGCATTTCTTCAAAATAGTTATTCAACTCTAGATGAGTTGGATAATGAGACAAATCTTGAAACTCATTCATGAATTGTGTCTCTTTGAATGTTTGAGGTTTGATGGACCTCCCACATAATTATCTTGCTTGTGACACTTGATAATGCTTTCCAAGTCTAAATATTAGTTTTTACAAGAGGTTAAAGTTTTTGGACATTTTCTTTATGCGACATTTATTGTTTTCCCTTTTAGTCACTTCTTGTGTAGCAATCATGAATCGGGTGATGGTAGTGTTATCACTTTTCTCTCTCTTAGGTGGCATCAGTTGATCAGGGATGTAACCCCACTAATTAGGCACACTAAGCTCTTTGCAACAATAATAATCATTTATTTGGAGTTATTAATGTGTATGCCTTGAATTGTGTTGTTGAGAGCTTTATTCTCTAAAGATAAATTGTAAATTCAATGCCTACTGCTACTCAAGTTCTGTATGATGATTTAATATGATTGAGATGTCCTATGATAAATGTGGAGCATTATATATGTGTTGGATAGATGGAAAATGAGACTCATGGTACTTTATGCACAATAAATTGGAATGACACATGTGGAGCAACCTTAGAGTTGGATTTGATAGTCCTTAAGCAACTTGGTATATCTGTGTTGCCTATTCAACCATTATTTTCTTTTGCTAGCTATTATCCTTTGCTTGTAGATCCTTTGTCAAACATTGTCCTTTCAAACCACTTTCTAATATGATTTCATATTGAGTGGCAACTTGCCAAACCAAAGGCCATGAATACTTGATTTTTTAAAATATGATGTCAACTACTTACTAATAAGGCCACATAAGTTTATATTTAATATGTTTTAAATTTGGAACCATGCCCCATGAATGAGATAGGTTGGATATCCTAGTGGAATAATGCTATCAGTTATAGTGCTTGTTTCCTTTGTGTTTATGGGTGCTGGTTTTCCCATTTCCATCATTGCTCCTATAAGGTCATCACCTCAAAGATTTGCCAAGCCATCTCCACCTTGGCAACTCATCCTTTCGATTTGGATTCTTAGCTTCATGTGGCCATGATCCATCACCAAAAGTAGGTTGTAAATGTGTACCCTACTTGTGGTTTCCAAATCAAAAGTTGGCTTAATTGTTTTAAAATTGGAGACAAGGTCTCTAAAAGAAAGTTTTCAAGATCTACAAGGTCCTCATACATCTCAAGCCACTAATAAAATTAAGGAGGGGCCACAACTCTGTATTGAGTTTCTAGATATTCTTTAAGCCTTTGTTTGACATTACAAACAAGTCTCTACTACTCAAGAATATACTCTATATTAAAATGTACTTCTCTACACCAATGCTCAAATGTGGTTCCTTGTCAAGTTTCCACTTCTCAATGCATTCTTTTGATCTTTTACTTACTAAGGAATATTTTTGTGAGGTTATCTTTTCTATGCTTAGAAATAAATCCACTTGCTTGGATGGATTCCCATGTGAATTTTATATTATTTTTTGGAATATTGTGGGAGAAGAACTTCACAAGGTCCATCCATAAGCCTTTCATGAGAACTCACTATGAAACACAATAAAAAAGGAAAAATTAAATTCATACATAAAGTTAATGACCTAGAGGAAATCAATATGGCCCATAACCTAATAAAATATCTCCTACAAGATTATTACTAAAGTTGTCGTTCTTAATCTTAGATTGTTCCTTCCCTAACTTGTTCAATCTAAGAAAACTAGGTTTATGAAGTTGTGATATATTTTCAACAACAATGTTGTTGTTTGGGAAACTATGGAATGGGCCCCAAAACCTACAAGGTTCATCAAAATTAACTTTGCTAAGTTCTACGATTGTAACTAGTGAATGGCCTTTTATTCTTTCCATGCTTTAGGGGCTTGGGTTTGGACCCCATTTTATTTAGTCTATTAAGATGTTCTTTCCAATCCTTCAACTTGCATCACAATTAATGACCAACAACCTAAGCCTTATGAGATTTTTTGGTCAATCTACTTGGGATTTACTTTGGATTTTGCACTTTATGTACTTGTTGTTGAGGGATTTGACTATCTTTTATTCCATGCAATCTCTCAAAATCTAGTTAAAGACATTACCTTGCCCAATTCATCTATTTAGTTGGTCAATAAGCATTTTTCTAATGATTCATTCTCTACTCTTCATTCCCCACTCTTCTTGAGGAGGGAAATAATGTCAAACAAGCTCTCTTTCAACTTGATATATTCTACCAAGCTTCTGGTGTGAGTATTCAATGACAAAAGACTCAATATTATAGATAGTATTTTTTCTCAAACCTAGCTAGTTGAATTATTTTATATAAAAATGGATTAGTCATAGGGAAATCTTCAAATTCTTAGGCATTCACTTTTCGTTTTAGGCTTCACCCACTACCCCGTGGCAAGTTGCCATTGTCAAAATTAAATAAAAGCTAAGCTATTAGATCACTAAGCCTCTCTCTTTAGCCGATAAATTTTAGTTGTGCTCTAAAATTTTAGCTACTATCCACATTTATTATTCTCTGTGTTGGGTTCCTTCTTTGACTTCCCATTTTAAATTTGAGAAGCTCCTTTGATTTTTTTGTATGGGATTTTACAGATGAGAATAGAGGTTTCTATTATATTGTTTGAGAGTTATGTTGTCTCCCTCATGATGTTGGTGCCATGGGTCTTCTTTAAATTCATTAGCAAGGCATTTCTCTTTGTGCTAAATGGATTATAATAACTTTAAAAGGTAATGATGATTGAAAAATTCTCATTAGGCATTGTATTTCTTTATTAATTCCTATTGGACAACCAACTTGGAAAGGCTTCGGTCATTATACTCTTCTCATCATGAAGGAACCTATTCAAATTCAAGGCACTTTTGTTATTAAGAGCATTTGGAAGATTAGGGAGTTTATTAAGCCTTGACTTCTTTGGGTTAGTAATGACTTCCACAATAGCCTATCAATTGACTAAAAAAAAATTTGGTGGTCTCTATTCTTTCTATTCAATATCGTCCTCTTGTCAAAGCTCCTTAGTTTATGCTTTGAAGTTGTTTGATAAGGGCATCAAAACTCTACTTAACCTCTCTGATAGAACCACCAAGAACTTTTTCTCTTGGTGTGAAGCAAAGTTGAAATTTTAGATATCCAATAATGTTCAAGAGACCTTTCAGATAGTTATTCATGCCATTTCTTCCCATATGGTAACTTATAAGATTTGATTAGGTCCTTCAAGCCTTGGTATAAAGATTGAAAATGGTATCCTAAAACACCATCACAATTATAGACCTTATATGAGATGTTTGTGGCTTACACCTCATCTTCTAATGGTGGATCAATTAACCATTGACACCTCTAATCTTCTCTTGGCACATGTCATCAATAGTTTTAGATTGTTTGGGTGACCATTCTTTAGCCTAAATTGGTTCACTTTATATGACACATTATTTACCAATGCCTTTCGATTGGTTCTTGTCTAACCCACTTGGGAGTTCTCAACCAACATTATCCCTTGTAGTCAATTGGAGTATCTCAAGCATCTTTTCTAGTTATGTTCTAAAGCTCAAGAAGCTTGGAGTTGGATACATGATTTCTTCAAGTGTCTTTGACTTGACCTTTTCACATGGCATATAGTGTTGCTAGACGATTACCCCTGCCTCCCATTCAAGTTTGTTTAGATTTAACATACTTTTAGGGCATATATTCTCTTCAATATTTGGAAAGGTAGAAATTTAGCTCAACTTTGGTTGTTCAATTGAAAATCACTTTTATATATATTAAAGTTATAATACACTTTGATGTGTTTATGTAGATCTAGGTGCAAGTTCGCAAAATTGCATTGAAAGTTGTGCATTTATAGGAGCTTCTTTACCACTAGGGTAATGCTTCCTACACAGATGCTAAAGTCTTAGCCCTTACTTCCTCCCTAACTTGAGGGCATACGCGAGGTTGTGGATAATCTACCAGATGAGATTATGGATCCCAATCTCAAGGATCTTAGTTGCAAGGTCCTAGGGATCATGCTACCCATGGATTGGCCACCTTCTACCTCTTATCATGGGCATGACACTCTTAGCTAACCATATTCTAGCAAGTTCCCTCATCTGGAGCTGGCAATTTCCCTTATTCATGCTCGACAACTTGCAAAAGATCACGAGGGCACTCTTAGTGGTTGGCAGCCTAATGATGATAGTCATATCTCTAGTAATGCATGGGATGAACTTGATGACCATGATCCCCTTTCTATTGGTACTACTTTTATTATTTAACAATTTTATCTATGTTTATTATTGATCAAACTTTGTCCCTTGCTTATTTTTGTTTTATTATATAAACTTTACTCGCTTAAACTTTGAAAATATGCCTTTCTATCATCCGATTTTTTTATGAATAATATTATTATTTTTTAATTGATAAAAATATATATATACCTTATCCATAACTTTTTTTCAAATATATTACCCTCAAATAAATGTACACTTTAATAAAGTGAATTCTAAAAAGAAACACCTTTGATATCCAACTCCCAAAATAAATCTACATTTCCAATTATCTAATTATTTAAGTTCCTAAAGTGAGTTCCAAAAGAAAAAACATCCCATAAACTATTTTTTACCCATAAACATGAAAATTCTTTTAATCTATTCTAGGACCGACTGCCCAGAAATAAAATAAAGAATATTTCGCAATAGTAAGGCAGAACTTCCTTCGTGAAACAAACGAAAAGAATAATTAGCGATCGATAAAAAAAATAGAATAATTTGAGCACAAACAACAATCGATATACCCACGCAATTGAAAAATGGCATTGTTTAGTTTTAATTATATCTCTTGGTCTCGTAGATGTCGTTATTGAAAGCTACCAATTTCATTTCATTTTATTTCGAAGAAAGCGAAAAAAAGATTGAACGCACAAGAGAATTTTAATTGCTTGAGCACTCGATTGTCTAGATTCCATTTTCAAAAAGCCGGGGAGATGTATTTATACTTCGAATCCGTCCCCACAAGTTACGTTTCTTTGGATTCCCTAATTTTCAAATTCTTCTAGAACGAGCGCTTCTCGGCTGTAAATTTCCACCCTGCTAGAAGTGCAATGCTGGATTTATTTAAGGCAACAATTAATTTTGTCCGAGCGAATACCCGTCCACCCTCCATTATGACACGCGCTTCACATGACGTGGTAATTCATATTTCACATAATCAGAAAAGAAAAAAAGAAAACCGTCGGGTTAGTTTGTCAGCATTTGCCAGAGTGTTTTGACCAGAGCAAGAAAATAAAGAAATCCTCTGCTCTGAACACACGCAAGAAGAAGAAGAAGAAAACGCTTGCATACATCAATCACTTCCGGTCGTTTTCGTGTTGGCGGACTTTTTCAACGCCTCTCGAATTGAAAACTTGGGGAGTCAAAAACAGTGACCATGAATATTAAGAAGATGGGGATGACCGGGTTCGAGTCCCGCAGAAAACATATTAGAGGAGAAAGATAACTGAACACAGAGAAAAATGATGGGGCAAATGGTGGGGGACGTTCTGCTGCCTTCTTGGGGGGAGTTCAATCTTTCTTTAGCTGCGGCGCTTTTTATTATTATACTCTTCGCGCTTTCTCGCTTTAATACAACAATTTGTCCGGCGGCCGAAAATGTAGGCAGATTTATTCCTGCTGTGAAGGACCTCAACTCTGCAGCACCGCCAGCAGAAGATTTGTTCCTTCCCGATGATGATGCCAAGCGTAGAGAGGTATGCAAGTACCGACAACGTTGAATTCACAGGTGTTTTGTTTTAAATTTACAGGCTGCTTTGGTCAATTGACTAATTTTTAGCATATTTTTCAAATTTTTATCTGTCGGTTTGGAAAAAATCTATCGGCCATAATGCAGATAATACTTATTTTTCAAGATGCAAAGACTCGCCTGCTAAAATTTCTGCCCCTTCAAATTTATTTCTGAATTGAAATTATAGGATTTATAGTGCCTTGAGAGTTTCTTTTTTGTTCTCAGAAAATATCTTTTACCGAGGAATCTCTCCTTTTAATTTGGCAATGACTCAACAGTCGTCTAAATTAGAGGATTCTGAATATGATCTCTGTGTGAAAAGTTAATTGCAGCTAAACAAAACATGGTCGGTTTACTCTATTAACTTATTTATTTAAAAGATTTGATTAATGCATACTGCATAGGGACCAGTTCTTTCAATCTTTATCTTTCTAATCTTGCCGTACAATTTTCATATTTTTTCAAGCTCTTCTATGAAATATCAGTGATCTTATCCAACGTAGCGAGGGTGAGCTACCTCACTCATTATCAGGGAAACAAAATTTGGTAACCAATCACGGAGCAGGTTTTAGGTTTAAATATACTTTTACCAATCGATCACATAAAAATAAATTTGTGCGTTGTGATTGTTTATGATTCTCACCATATTTTGTTTCCATCACCACGAATCAGATAGCTCACTCAAAATGTTAGATAGAAACTTTGACACTGGCTCAGCAAATTTTTTTGCCTGTTCATCCAATTTGAAATTGTTTTGACCTGTTTATCTAATTTGCCAAATCAGTAGCATAATTTTTAGGCAATTTGCCTTGACATAATTTTGATTTGCTGTGTATTTGATTACTGCAAATGATCAAATGCCTCAACAGAAACTACCAAGAAAACTCGGGGGTGTGTCCCCTGCCCTTTTTCAGGTGTTATCAGGGACATCTCGGGTATGTGGAGACACCTTGGAAATGTCCTTGGGCCGTTCTTAAAACCCCGCTGATAATAAATATCTCTGGAACGTCTGGGAAATGGCCAGGAAATGGTGGGGATGTCTAGTCATCCCCACATGTAAAAGTGAAAAAAATTTGACAGACTCTTTAAACAAAATGAAAAAGATCTAATTTGCAGAATTGTCTGTAATTCGATGTGTCACTCGCATATATCATCAAAGCTCATATCTCCCACGAATTGTTGGTGCAGTTGGGGTGCCTATGTTTATAGCCCCTTACAAACCCATGATAAACTTCCCATTTGACAAAAACCCATGGTTGGTATCTACTATCCAACTAACCCAATGGCTTACCCTGTGGCTACGCATCATCATGGCCCAGTCGCAAAAGAATAATTGGCTTTGCATTGAAAACTTCTGGGTCATGCTGTCTTTGGAAGGAAAATCTCACATGAATAAAACCATGGCATCTGTGCACTTTGCAAGCAGTTCATTGTTGACTGGGATGCAACCCATGTGGAAGCATTGAAAAACTGCATCTTATTACACTTGTTTGAGTTTATCCCATTCTATTTACAAAATGTCACTTTATTTCAGAATCACATTGATGATGGTGAAATAGGAGAGATCTCTTAACATGCAAAACAATTATCAGAGTCAAGACCTCACTAAAGTTTAATTCCTACATCGTAGTTGTAGCCTTTCAGCCATTTCAATTTGTTGTCTATGCACATTGGTAATGAAAACTCAAGTGGTGAGACATTGAAATTTTGTTAATTCGTATGTCAACTTGAGTTGAATTCTCATGGTTGTATAATCAGCATGGTGAATGCCTTATCACATGAAGATTTGAAATTTTCAATATTTTTAAAATTTTCCCAATTTTTTTAATTGCCATCCCCTGCCATCCCCTGGAAAAAGGCCTCCCTTTCCCAACCATCCTGGAAATGCATTCCCCTGTCTCTTGCCATCTGCGTACTGGAAACTTGGTGGATCATAGGAAATTATAGTTTAAGATGAATCAGTTCACTATTTTGTTTTGACTTTATCTATTTTCAGAAGTTCTCTTGATTTCCCGGAAAAAGGCCTCCCTTTCCCAACCATCCTGGAAATGCATTCCCCTGTCTCTTGCCATCTGCCTACTGGAAACTTGGTGGATCATAGGAAATTATAGTTTAAGATGAATCAGTTCACCATTTTGTTTTTGACTTTATCTATTTTCAGAAGTTCTCTTGATTTCCCTTTCAATTTTCAGTTTATTTGATCTGTATGTGCATTTATTGAGGATTCTGAAGTGCTTTTTTCCTCATTTTTAAAGTTGTTTTCCTCAATGTAGTTTGGAATCTACTATGTGACTTGTCCGCAATTAACTAAAACAGCTATAATATTTTTGAAAACTTCCTATGTGATATATTTCTTTACAATTTTTAGATATATATTTTCTTCCTATGTGATATATTTATTCATTTCTTTACATGATTTCACAGAAATATTACAAAATTTGAACATTGTTTCTATTTGACAATTTTCTTGGTCTCTCATTCGATTTCATTTCTTTTAGCCTGTTAATCAAACTCCTTTAGTGAGCAGGAAAAATTCAAGAAAATTCTGAAATGTGTCTTTACACATTTCAAAATATTCCACTACAAGAAAGGACCAAATATCTCTACAATAATTTAAGTCAATACGAAATGGAGTATTGTTTGTGTTTAGTTTCTTTAAATTTTCTTAATTTGCTTTTCAATGTTAGGTCACTCTGTCCTGTCTTTCTAAATTATGTTGTTGGCTGGTAAGCTTTCATGCAAATAGCTTTTAGAGAAAACTGAATGGTTTTCTGCTTTTTCCAACAGTATCCTAATTGATGTTTTAGTTCCTAAGTAAAGCCTATAATATCTGGAAATCTTCCAAGTAGACAAATTTAGAGATATATGGTTTCATTTTATCAAAGTGTTTTCCCCCCCTTTTGGTTCACTACGGGAAAGGCTCAAGTATAAATTTCTATGAATTTGATAATTTTTTTGTTCGTCATTGTGATTATCAGATTTTTTCTTTACTGTCCTTTCATTTTTATTTTTGTTGGCCCACTTATCTGATTTGCTGCATTAGTGGGAAGTTTTTCCTCCAAATAGCTTTAAAGAATATTTAAATGCACCTTCTGCTCTTTTTAGGCATATATGCTCATTATTTTGTAGAGTCTCTAAAGTGACATTTGTGCTTCAAATGAACCCTAGAATATTTTGAAAACTTCCAAGTAGAAAATTTCATTGAAAACATATGTACAGCATCATTTATTATTATCTTTTGATAAGGTAAAATTGCTCCTGTGCACCTTTTCAACCCATTTGAAATAGTTTCCTACCTTATTGGTGGCCATGATCATGTCTACACTTGTCACTAAAATAATTAATTTTTGGGGTGGTGCTCTCTTTCACATCCTTCTTCAGGACTTCTTCTAGCCATCCTCCTATCCTGCACAGTGCAAATCTTCTTCCCAATTTTCTGCATGGTCTCTTCAATCAATTCTGTAGTCCCCCCCCGCTTCCTTTCTTCCTGCATAGCTTCTTACACCACGTGCTTTTTTTATCTTATCCATCTCCTTCATCAATTTCTTCTTATCCAGCTCTTTCTTTCCTTCATCTTCAAGCTTTACAAGCACAGAAAATCTTGGAGTTGATTTACATGCACCGACGCAAGTGCACCACTATTCTGATAACTTACATATCTTCTTAATATTAATTAGAAAACTTCAGCCTAACTTGTCACATGCTTTGGCCATATCCATCAATGCTCTGTCTTCAAGCTTTACAAGTCCTGAAAATCTGGGAGTTGATGTACATGCCCTGATGCAAGTGCACCATTATTCTGAAAACTTATATATCTACATAATCTTAATTATTAGAAAACTTCTGCCTAACTTGTCATATGCTTTGACCATATCCAACTTGATTATTGTTCCTCTTCAGTTATTTTTTTATGTTGAGTCAACTAATAAATGTAAATTATGCCAGCTAGGATTTGTCTTAGTCCAGTGAAGGTTCTCAATTGATTAAAAGTAATTCTTTTGGAGTGGTTTCAGCCAGTTTTCGTGGCCTTTGAAATTATTTTCCTTTGGGATGAGAGCTAAGGTTGTTTTTAGTTCATTTTAGAGTTCCCATGGTCCTCGCTTCTTCCCAAGTTTTGCAACCTTTGTCTGGACAACATCCTCATATATTTGGAAGGAGACTAAGGAAATCTATACAGACCTGGGGCCTTATTCCCTTGCATTGAGAAAATTGCCTCATTTATTTCTCTACTCTGTTGCAGGCCTTATCAACATTTCATTCTCCTCCAGTAATTAAGCCATAGGCTTTATGAAAAAACCGGTGCTTCCATAAAACCATGTACCTATCTTCCTCCAATATAAAGATTGCAATGCAATACCCATTTGGGCAAGTTTAATATTGAAACCCCCTTTTATTTTTCAGGGTCTTTGAGACCATGCCTTAAGCTCATGTTCTTTTAGCCATGCTCCATTAAATTGGCAAATAAGAGGCTTGAGGATAGAATCTCTTTTTCTGCATCAATTGTTTTCTCAAACAATCTGTTTACTGGCTCATATTCTGCTGTGTGCAGGCATCTACATGGTAGCATAAGGATATTTTTGATTTGTCTGAAGAAAGTTTTAGGGATGCTATTGTTGCCGCTTCTGATTGCTGTTTGATTTATTTTGCTACAGTAACAAAGAATCCCTTCAACTCTCCTCTTCCTTATAAGCTTGGCAGAACAGATGACCTACCCAACCTTCCCTGTTTTTGATTCTGTGGTTTTCACTCAACTTTCCTCTGATTGCAATTTATTAATTTTTTCAAAATTTTAGTTCTCTACTGGGAAGTACTTAATGGCTCAACGACAATTAAGGTTGGAGATGAACAAGAATATATACTTATATATGTACATACATATATATCTATATGTACATATATACACATTTATATACCTATGTATATGTATATTTTTTACATCTCCTGGACCTCAAGGGCACTTAACATCATAAGTAAAATTCTAAGGGTCACTAGAAAATTTATGATGGTTTCTGGAATAAGGGTTGGGACTGAAACTTGATACCTGGACCTCAAAAGGTCCAGGCATCAAGTTTCAGTCCCAAGTTCCAACCCTTATTCCAGAAACCATCATAAATTTTCTTACTAACTCTTACAATTTTCTTTTCTTGTCGACACGTTAAATTTCCTAATGAGTGGGTAATAGTCCCCACAAATGGCTTTCTTATTTCTCAATTTCATTGTTAGACAGGACCAAATGTCTTACTTTGTCTTAAATCAAGGTGGCATTTAGTCATTTCCTGATCATGATCTTACTAAGATCTGAATTGAACTAACATGATCTCGCAAGATCTAAAATATTACAAATGACACAAACAAGTTCAATGAGAGAGAAACAATCACTCTGCAATATTTGAAGCTAGCTAGGTTAAGAACAAATCAAGATCCATAGTAGAGCATCATAAGCCACAAAAAATGACTTCATAATAGGTCACTCATATGCCAAAACTCCATAATAGAATATCATAAATCACAAGAAACAACTTCATAAAAGGTCATGCATGCCACATGAAGCAATTCCATAATCACGCAATCCATGCCAAAAGAAGTAATATCAAATGCACATAAGCGAGCTCCAATCTCCTAGAAGCAAGAATTACATGATGGTAATTGGTACACATAAAAGCAAGGTTCATTCTCCCAGAATAAAGAACAAAAATGCACCAATAGCCACCAAGTACACATCAGCAAGCTTTGTCCATTGAAGGAAAAGAATCAAAGTACGCCAATATTAAAGATCATAATAGTACTGTTGGGGTGTGGATTGCCATATCAATGCTTGTACAACCCAGATTTGCTAGCTGAATAGTCCAAACTCGAGCAACTAATGTAGAAGCATAATAGGGTTGATCGATGTATTGTCATATAACTATTATCAACTGCATTACCACGTTTACATCTTAGGTAATAAAGAGTCCCATTATAAAAATCTCCCAAAAGTGCGGCTAAACAATATGCAAAATATGCAAGTAATAAAGAACATCACAGTGAATATTAATTACCATTTGTCAAGTACAATTTAATAATCAATTATACTATGGGTCAAGAATTACAACCCCTCAAAATAGTATATAAAAGCTACAATAGACCCTTACCCATATTACCACACATACAAAGTGATCATAACAAGGTACGTCATAAATATATTCGAAGGACTATAAGCTCAACTATGCAAGCTAATCCCTCCAAGCTTCCAAGCTCCTACTACTAATTGGGGTAATTGGGGAAGACACTGAACCCACCATTAGAGAAAGTCCCTTTCCTCCCAACCTTAATCCAATAGTGTGGTGTACATTATGACATTAGTGATTATCTTGATTAATTCTTTCCTTATTAACTCATAAGAATTCTTATGAAAGCATAAATTCAAACACCTCAAACATATGGAATTGAATTCACAACACACATGCACAACTGTACATATATGCCAAATCATCATTCCAAAACAATCAAGCTTTCACAACACTTCACAACAGATCATTTCCATCATCAAATACACATATGAATGCAAGGATATAAACATATCAAATTATCATCATTAAATTCCACATTTCCTTTCAAAAATATAAGGCTTAACTTAGTACAACACATCTAAGATCATATGCAACATCTTATTGAACTACTACTCATATATTGCAAAAGCTCTTGTCAAGTGATGCAATATGTCTTATTAAGAAATACATGCTCAAGGTAGGATAACATGCATCCCATACATGTATCCTAGCCTTATCATAACACATAGAACCAACATAGATACAACCACAATTCAAATACATGAATACACAAAAGCAATAGCATAAATCAACATACAATCAATAAATACATAAATCAAATTCACAAAGCAACACACCTAAATAAATTACACAAAGAAAGCACATATAAAATAAATACACAAGACAAACCTCATTATCAAGTACACAAGGTAAACATGCCACAAAATCCTAATAGAAATAGACAAGCAAGGCACCATTTAGTAATTAATAATGTACATCATAAGTTGGCCATAGGTTTTCATTATAGATCTCCTAGAAAAAGTGATTGACGGGGACCTACATCTGTAGTAAATTGCTTGTGAAGCCCTAACCCATCAAGAGCACTCAAAGCCCATATGCTGGAAATCTACGATGAGAAGATCTGGCTTTGACCTTTCATGTAATCCTAGTCTAATGAGATAGTGATCTTCAAATGTGTTGAACTTGGAGTAGAGAAAATGATGTTAGATGGAGTCCCTCATAATACACCCAATTCTTCTCAAACCAAGCTAGTCTTGGTACCTTGTAGGTAGGAAAGTTACTCACAATATTGAACAAGACCCATGGCGTAGGGAAGCATGGAATGCACTTGCATTTACACTTATCCACATACCATCACAAACCAACTTGTTTAACTCATAACAAAGACAATACAGCACCAAATTTAGTTGGAGTTACATGAAACTAGGTAGGATAACTATTCTAACATTTCTACATAAAGAAATCATACACATGACTATCTATATGTTTTTGTCACTTCTATTGATAAAACACATACTAATAGACATCTTAGAACTATGTGAAACTCTTAGAATCATTAGTCAATATAGACATCAATATACTTCAAGACACTATTGCACCTACATTTTGTTCTTGATCTGCACTATAGTCCTACTTGGGACTTTTAACCTAGCAATTAGACTAGATTGCACAAATTATTTCTAAAACTATTGAAGCACTTGTCCAATAACTACAAGATATTACTCCATGATAGGAAACATCAAGGCCTTTTTGAAAAGGTAAACAAGTCCTCCACATTATCAAATTTTGGCTAGTTATTGCACAATTATAATTATTAAAGAAATGGGCTTAACTTTCCAAAAGCATAGTATTATTTCTATTGCATAAAAAGAAAAAAAGAGGATCTATTAGACCTAGAAAGGATTTCTTTATAGGACTCCAACGCACTTGAACACAAGTGCAAGTGTGTTGTAGTCCTTTAATTGTGCCAGTGTCTTGATCAAAATTTTATTAGTGTTGGTGTAAATAAGTATTTTACTTATTACACTTTACTTCAGCTTACTTAGGGAATGCATAACATTGTAGTTTGCACTTGTGACACCTAGTCATTTGCATCTTGCATCTAGGTTTGTGCATACATTGAGAGATATGAGTTGGACACTTAGGGAAGTGTGTGTAGGAGAAATTCCACTCTTTGTGGTGTGATCTAGTTATCACCTTTTTATCTCCACTTTTCGTGGCATGATAATTCCACTTTAGGTGGGTGATCCACCTTTCATGGAATTATCTATTATTTCTCTCTACCTACTCTACACATGATTGGGACACTTGTCTCATTCATGGCCCTTCATTGTGTACTAGCTTGCCTTTATAAGCAAGCCTTGTACATACTTGTAATTGTCTATCTTCATGTACATCTTCATACATATTGAGAATACAATCATCATATTCTCTCATCTTGTCTCTCTCTTTTGTGCTATGTTTAGTCTCTTGATCCTGTTGTTGCTTTTCATAAGTTCTTACATGGTATCAGAGCAGTTGGAGGTTCTTTGCATAGCCATTGGTGGGAGATTTTAGTTCGTGTGAAGGTGGTCAAGAGGCAAATCTGAGGAGCAGCAATATTTTGGTGCGTCCTAGACCAGATCTAACCTCAAATTTGGATTCAAAAGGCCGTTTCTAGTTGGAATTGCCTTTCGTTTCATCGAAATCCGACATCGGGAGCTCTAGATCGAAAAAATTTGCCAATTTGGGTATTTTTTCAATTTTCTGAAATTTTCAATAGTTTTGAAAAAAATTTATTTATTTGTCAGAATATTTTTGAATTTTTTTTTGAAAAATTGAAAACCCCCTTGAAAAATTTATATTTGGGTTTTTTATTTTTCAAAATATATATTTCGTAGTTTTTTGAAAAGCTTTTATTAAAAATAAAAAAATTAAATATTAAAAATTAAAAAAATAAACAAGCGACTGTATAGTCGCTGCAGAGTAAGCAAGTATTCTGCCCCGCAGCGCAGGTACCCACCTAGTCAGAGCGCGCCACACGACGCTATGTGATCAGCCCAGCGGGCCCCTCCATTTTCCATCCGATAGGTGGCCGGAGTTCTGTAGAAACCCCTGGTTTCCCTCTGACAATGCTCTAACTGATATTTTTAGGTTTTTCTGACGTTTTGAAGTTTTTTGCAATTTTTTGTGTTTTCAATGCATTTAATGACAGTACGGCTTTGACAGAAATTTAAAATAAATTCTTAATAAAATACTAGATCCTCAATAAGGTAGCAAATACAAGCTAAGATGAATGCGCCTCTTTTATTTCTTCAACTGGAAACAGTACAATGCAATTTTGAAACATGCAAGGTAAAAGAATGAATTTTATTGAGAAAACCTGGTGATGGCTGTCACAGCTGAAAGGTACAGAATTGTACGGCTATCATAAATGCTTGGTCTTCCTCCAGTCTGTTGATTCCCAATATCTCCAGCAACTCCCAGCGCCTCCAGATGGTGAATGAATGAGAACTAAGGATAGGCGTATGAGTTAGACAAAGAACACGTCCTTTATTGCTGGTACGGCCTGACAGAAATGTACGGCCTGTCAGATCAGCATTGAATATGGTACGGACTTCTCCAATAAGCAAAGTTTGGATCTCTGAGATGGGCGCCTTGATGAACAAATGGTATCTGGATGAAAACCTCTGAAGAATCTCTGACAAATACAATATCTGAAGCTCTATAGTTTTCTCTGGATAAGAAAACCTCTGTTTGCAATAAATCAAGTGATATTGCACACTCTCTGAATTGCTTCCCGCTGGAGATGGCTCGTTCTCCAAGGAATCGAACGTGAAACCCTAAGTCTCAGGCTCAGACCAAAAATTGATCAATATCAAACTCAATAATCACATAATGGGCTCAATTCCCAAGGCAAATCCTCAAATACACTGAAAAGTGCGATTCCCTTGAAAATAGGGTTTTAATGAAATATTCATATTTTAATATTTTCCATTCTCCATAGTTTCCCCACTGGATATTTAAATATTATTTAAATGTCAACTGGCCCCCTTTTCATGATGGCGCACCCCTCAAGGAATAAACACTTAAGTTATAATATTAAATTATAACTTTATATTATAAACGTTAATTAATTAATATTTAATCAATATGATCAAATATTAATATCTCCCTCGTTTCTAACCCGATGATCAATCCGTCTGATGCTGACGAACTCTGAAGTGTTTCCTGATGCCGCCACAGCCAAACTGCTAAAAATAGCAGTGGTCCCACACTGCCTGCCAAGAACTGCTAAAAATAGCAATTCTGCAAATGACCTCCGATCGAGCCAGAACGAAAGACAACTGATCAATCCCTGCTGACTGAAGCTGAGCCAAGCTCCGAAATGACCCCCTATCCACTCCATCGGCCTACGAGGGTCGTATGATAGGCCAATCCTGTCGTCTGAGAGATGTCACTGAGAAGGGGACATGACAAGTTCATAAGATCCGCGGTTGGCGTTGATGAAAGTCGGTGGACTAGCATTCGCGTCGTGTTGGTTGGAAATTTTGTATACCTTGAGGATATGCAAAATTGTGGTTTCAACCACAGCACATGAGTTAAACTCTCCTATTTAAGGGAAGGCTCCCCCTTTCGGTCTATTTTAACAATTCAGAAATACACTCTAACTATAGATCTATTCTAAATTTGGGTGAAACTCTGTCTTTTGCTCTTTTTCCAGAAAAGACACTTATTCTTTTCTCTTGTTTCAGAAAAGAATCACAGCTAAAAATATAAATGATCTATGAAGTAAACAAATAAAGAAGCAAAGTTTCCATAAAGGCACAAAGTCCTCCGTTGCTCCTTCGGGACGGGAAATCAAATTGAAAGCACAAAGTCTTTGACAATTTACTCTCCTATCAACCTTTTTAGATGATTTTCTGGTAACCAAGTACAGTATGTAGCAGCTCAAAATAGAAAATAAAAGCAACACAAAGTCTGCAAGTTACCCCCTTTGTTTGAGCGTTCTATAATAGCTTCAAACATGACAAACAACTCAAAGTTTGCAGTATCAAATCTGAAAACCAATCTAAAACTCCAAACGCAATAAGCAGCTCAAAGTCTGCAGAATTGAGCTTGAATCCCTCTTGTATAACACCACAAAACTCACAATCAATTCCAAATAATGTCGTCACATCACAATCTGTACCAACACAAAGTTTGGAAGCAATTTGTTTTCTTTATTGATTGCAATTTGATTTACATCTAAACTCAAAGTCTTAGAATGCATACACAAATTGGCAGAATTTTGTTGCATTGCCAAAAGATAAAAGATTACAATAGACCCCTCAAGTATTTATAGGAGGAAGGTTTGGAGAAAAAGGTGGGAGGATCTCAACAAACTTGAGAAAATCTCTCAACCGATAACTAATTGCAATTGACTTATTCAAAATTACAATCTTATTGTAATTTGATCACATGTAATTACATTTTACAAAAATGCAAGAAAAGAAACACTTGCAATTACAATTTTCGTTTTCACATGTAACTTGTCGAAAGTGAAAATACATAAAACAACCTAATATTTTAACTTGTCTTGTTCCTAGCTCTGAAAGATAAGAACTTGCTGATGATTTCTTGCAATTCATTAGGATCAGGACCAAGTGTATTTTTAGCAACAGCCACGATCTTAATGATAACATCATGATCTCCAGCAGCTTGCATCTTATCAAAGATTGTTCGATGATTGACGAATTTGTGGATTGAATCCATGAAAAACCAATCTGAATCGAACTCCTGGTGAAGATTTGTAGTAATTTGAGAAACAACATCATCGGTTGCAAGCAATTCTCTTTCATAACTTAACACTGTGCAAGGGATTTTTTTTAAAGTTTGAAAGAATATCTTGTTCAACTTCAGCATTCATCTCAAGGGCAGCTTGGATTTAAAGTCAAGTCCAAAAGTTCAACTTTTGAGCCTTTTTAAGCATTTCGGGTTTTTCACTGATTTTAGCAATTTTAGAAAAGGCAGTCGGAATTTCTGGGGCATTTAGCAATTTTTATAATTGCAATTCTGGCTACAAACCCCGATTTGCAATGGGTGAATAAAAACCCGAATTACTTTGAAGGAGTATCACTTTTTGTTTTTGTTTCTCTTTTCAAAGAAATGGGAATGGGATTATGAAAGGTTATGGAAGACATGAGAACGAAACGAAGGATGTGGATGAAAGATGAAGGCGAGTGAAAGGTGAAGGGATATTACGGATGATCGAGAGGATAAAAATGAATGGTATATGAAGAAAAACGCATTTTGAAATGAAAGACGTTTTTATAATAGATGGAGGTATTTTGAATGAGGGCAATGCGTTTTCAGTAAAAATGAGCTGAATGACAAATACACATGATAAATGATTTCAAAGAAAGACAAAAAGAAAACGCGTTTTGCTGTGTCAAGGAGCTTTGACGCATTTAATAAAGAAATCAACACCCTTAAAATATAAAACGTGTTTCACTCCAAAGAAGATGACATTTCTCACAAATATCAAGTTTTTCAACCACGAATGAAATGCCATGACAAGGGCAAACAGAAATACGAAAAATGAAAGAGGTGTTCAAATGTAAAAGAGAAAAATGCGTTCTTAAATGCAAGTGAATGTTATTGAACGAAGGCATATACAAGATGAAAGATGAATAAAAAAGAAAAACGTTTTAGAAAAACGCGTTTTTGTGAAAGGATATATAATGTTTCTGTATAAAACAGAAAAATGTATGAAGAAGATGAAGAGAAACGCGTTTTTCTAAAGACAAATAAAAAACGTTTGAAAGCAAACCCTAGGCGCGTACACAAGCACAGAAAATGAAAGAGACTCGAATGTCTACAGCTGAAAGTCGAACTGCTCCTTTAATGGATGACTTCGGGTACTTGAAAATTCAAAACAAGTGAAAATCGGGTCTTTAAAAGACAAGTGCAAATGATTTTAAATAAAATCGGGTTTTAGAAATGTCATTGCAAGTGAAAATGAAGTGAAATCGGAATTTTAAGAACTAAATGCAAATAACTTTAATGAAAATCGGGATTTTCATAAGACTTTGCAAGTTTTTTTATTAAAATCGGGTTTTTAGACAATTAAAGCAATTTCGGAACTTTTTCAAGTTTTAGCAATTTGCTCTTAAGCCAAAATTTTCTTGTTTGCAGTGAGGTTACAAAAACCCGAATTTGACCAAAAACACACTGAAAAAGACTCAGAATTCTACGAAAACGGACGAGAATGTATAAAAAGTGGTAACCAAAAGGACTACAGACTTAAAATTGAGATTTGTTGATCTTTGCACCTCAAAATACGTGCCAAAGAGAAGAAAACCTTCAATTTAAATCAAAATTTTTAATAGGTCATCCCAATTTTTAAGAAGTCAAAAATGAGGGACAACACGTCGGGTTTTTGAAAAATCCGGCAACCGTTTCAAAGCACCGGCCAGAAGCAAAAACCGGCGAACACCGCCGCTGCTCACAATCGGCTAGCTCCATTCCACAATCGGCAGCGAAAATCATCACCTACCGACGGCCAGTTGGGAACTCCGGTGGGCAGACAAATCGACATTCAAGAAATTCCGGCCGGTTCCTTCAAAATCGGAGGCCACTCTCCTCTTGCCATGTGGTGGGAAACCATTAGCTCGGCCAACGG
This sequence comes from Sequoia sempervirens, assembly GCA_007258455.2. NCBI lineage: Eukaryota > Viridiplantae > Streptophyta > Pinopsida > Cupressales > Cupressaceae > Sequoia > Sequoia sempervirens. The sequence continues at coordinate 324,013,127 of VDFB02086081.1, forward strand.
TCTAAAGATTTAGGGCGGCGACTGAATATTCTGCGGCATCTCTTAGCTTCTGGCTAACTCAACGAAAATTTGGCGTCAATTTCAATCCATTGGCGGCAGGCAGATTCCGACAGAGATTCCCTGTAGATTCCGATGGAATATTCGTGCAAAATATTATGTAAATTCCGCTCACATGTGACATCTTGATAGGCATCAATTTTCAGCCCAGATATTAGCATATTCCGTTCGGAGGAGAATATTCTCTTTTGATGGGCCATAGGCCGTCAAATTTAATCGCTCAGTATGCTGACTTCAGGTCCGCGTCAGCGTGATGTTAGCACTTTCTAAAAAAATTTTGCTCCCCTCAACAATGGAGTTTTTGATTTTGTAGTCTAACTTTGAAGCTTCATATCTTGCTCATTTTAGCTCCTTTTTCTGAGCAATTTTTTTTGATTTGGGCCAATTTTTCGTGTACTTTGCAGCTGTCTATTTGGTTTCTGATTTTGGTGGACAGATTTTCCAGAATTTGTAGCTTTTCAACACTGTACCTGTCCAATCCTCATTTTTGCAACTTTCGGGGCTCCATACATACGAACTCCTTTTCAAGTGCCGTTTTTTTTGAAAGTGCATGATTTTTCATCTACTTCTTGAATCTGCAATCAGTTTGAAGCGATCTTGAGTGGATTTTGTACTTTCAGCATATGGTCTTTTTTGGCCTATTTGGCACTTGTATTGCATAGATCTGAATTTAGGTCTTTGCTTATTTGTTCTAGCCTGTTCTCAGCCTATTTGTGGCAAGTTGTAAATCAGAAATCATAAGCCCACTTAGCCAAGTTGCAAGTGGCCTATTGTACACACACTGCATTATAAAGTGCCAAAATCATCTCTTTGGGGGGGGGGTCTCTTGTGTGATTGTGTATATTTTCTCTCTTGTGCTCTTACATTCCATCATGGGTTCATCTAAAGTTCCACTCTTAACTGCACATAATTATGCTACATGGAAAGTACGTGCATGGAGTAAACTAATGGAAAAAAGTTTAATTTACTACATTGATGGAACCATAACTACACCTTCGGATCCTAAGGAAGATCCAACTGCATATATGGATTGGCTCACTAAAAATTCTATGGCATTGGGTACACTTAGAAAGCTCATTTCAGATGATCTCATTTTCCATGTTGATAAATGTACTACAACCAAGGAAGCTTGGGATAAGCTTGCTGCTTTGTATGGCAAGGTTGATAAGGTTAAGGGATACAAATTTGAATATGATCTCCTAAGCCTTGATCCCAAGGATTTTGACACAATTCAGGATTATGTCACTAAGGCAAATGAGCTAAGAGCACAACTAAAAGATTGTGATATTGAGAAAGAGGATGATCAATTGGTCTTCAACTTGTTGGACAAGCTTCCAGCAGAGTATGCTGCCTTTGTTTCAAGTTTTTAGACTTAAAAATTGACAATAAGAAACTTTAAATCACCATCTTTTGAGGCTCTCACAGATCTTTTTATTCTTGAGCAAAATAAGTTGATGAAAATGGGCATTCTCAAGTCTTCAACTTCAAAAGCATTGGTGGTCAATCATGGAAACAACAAGCAAGGCAAAGGGAAAGGCCAAAAGCAATCTTCATCAAAGCCACAAGGAGAGAACAATCAATCCACTCCTCCACAACAAAGCTCAACTTCATCTTCTTCAAAGAATAACAATTCAAGCAAGGAGAAACCAACATGTGCATATTGTAAAAAGTTTGGTCATGAGGAGCATCGTTGTCATGTTAAGCAAATTGATGAGTTGAAACATATCCTTAAGAAGAACAACATCAACTTGCCAAATGCATATCGGGAGAAGGACTCATATCCTTCCACTTCTTCTTCTAAGGGAAAAGGCACAACTCTCATGGCAACAATATCAAGCTCACCTCCTTCTTCTTCATCATCTCAACATGAGACACGTAAGGGGCAAGCATTTCTTGCTGTTGCAAATTCCAATTCAGATAGGTGGATCCTTGATTCAGGAGCGTCACATCATATGACTTCTTTCAAGCATATGTTCTCTTCATTTGATTCTTGTTCATCACCACCCATTTTGATGGTCAACAACACTTCTTTCACAGTTTGTGGGAAGGGGTCTATTGACATTGAAGGTGGAGCATTTAATGATGTTCTATGTGTGCCTACTTTGTCAAGTAATATCCTTTCCATTTATCAGATTACACATAGTGGTACAGGAAAGAGTGTAGAGTTCACACCAGATTCTGTCATTGTTCGGGATTTGCATAGCAGGGCTCTTGTTGTAGTTGGGGAGGTTGATCATCGTTCACGGTTCTACACCTTCTCATATTTTGCTCCTATTGATGATTCAATTCACCCTAGTATGGACACACTTGAGGAGAATGAGTATGGTTACTTGAATCTTGGAGTGCTCACTACTCTTGAGGTTCTTGAGCCTATTGCTGATCTTCCATCTCCTACATTGACTGATGTACTTGATGATACTTGTGTTCCGACAGTTTTAGTGCCTTGTGATTCAGTGCAACAGTGCATACCTTGTCTTCCAGCAGCAGTTTCTTGGGATGACTACTTGACAGACATTGGCAGCTTGTTTGTGGAGTCCTACATTGCAGATTTGGGAGACACACTTGATTACTTACATCTTCTCTTTGATGAAGGTGATTCTTCTTCAGTTGTTGCGAGGGAACACTTTGACCCTTCTCTACATGATTAGTCTTTCGAGGTTGATGTGATTGTGGATGCAACTGTACAATAGTTGGAGGAGGCCACTTTCTCTCTTGAGGAGACACTTGTGTCTTTGGAGTGTGTTCTACCTTCATCCTTGCTAGATCTTGAGTTGTCTTTTTCAACGGATGGGAGTGTTGTTGAAAAGGGTTTCTCACAGGTTCCAGGAAGTGACTACACTGCGACCGTTGCACTTGCCATTGCAGCTTCACATGGTTTGGGAAAAGGCATCTTTCAGCATCAACACAGGGAAATTTGAGCAGATTTCAAAGACTCCTTACATTTTGAGGGTTCTTCCTTCTTCACTTGTGGATTGAGGAGACTACATTCATGCACCTTTGGTATTGTTTCTTCCTAAGGGGAGGAACATTGTTTGATGTTTTTGGAGCAGCTTTTTCATTCCTTTTTGAGCATCTTCCATGGGTGATCATTGTACATTGAGGGGGTGCTACCTAGTCTCTCTTCTTCTCTTGTATGGGGGGGATTTTTTCCTCACATGGGGTTTTGTCCTTCTCATGCTGTCTTCATAGGTTTTTGTATTTCATCTCTCTTTTGGGGGGTAGTTTTTTCCCATTGGGTTTTTCTATCTTTAGTCCACTTGTGAGAGATTGCATTGCATTTGTACATGGGTACCTAACATGGCCTAGTTGCCGGGACCCATTTTGCATCTTATCTTGCATGGTTAGCTTGAGTCTTCATTCCCTCAGTTGCACTTAAGGGGGGGTGTTGGTGTAAATAAGTATTTTACTTATTACACTTTACTTAAGCTTACTTAGGGAATGCATAACATTGTAGTTTGCACTTGTGACACCTAGTCATTTGCATCTTGCATTTAGGTTTGTGCATACATTGAGAGATATGAGTTGGACACTTAGGGAAGTGTATGTAGTTGAAATTCCACTCTTTGTGGTGTGATCTAGTTATCACCTTTTTATCTCCACTTTTCGTGGCATGATAATTCCACTTTAGGTGGGTGATCCACCTTTCATGGAATTATCTATTATTTCTCTCTACCTACCCTACACATGATTGGGACACTTGTCTCATTCATGGCTCTTCATTGTGTCCTAGCTTGCCTTTATAAGCAAGCCTTGTACATACTTGTAATTGTCTATCTTCATGTACATCTTCATGCATATTGAAAATACAATCATCATATTCTCTCATCTTGTCTCTCTCTTTTGTGCTATGTTTAGTCTCTTGATCCTGTTGTTGCTTTTCATAAGTTTTTACAATTAGAACTTTCTATTTGAAATTCCTTCGAAGGTTTTTCTAATTTTTTTTCATATTAAACTTAAAATTATGACAAAAGTTGAATATAGAATAGCACAAATAAGTTTCCTTGGAGTTTGAAAACAAATTTCTCAATTCATTCATGATTCTTGGAAGTCACTTAGATTTAAACACAATCATAGGTTCATAATCATAGAATTTAGCCAAACACCTAGTTTAGACTAGTCTATTTGGCTTCATTAGTTCATTAGCTATAACCCATGTTTCAATTCAAATTCACCCAAAACATGTAAATAATCATTCAATACATTCCCTAATAGGATCATACAAATAGTTCAATCATAATCAACTCATGGATTTGCTTTAGTGAGATCTATGTTCCACCAAGTTTATGGGATGGGGATGGCAACGAATGAGGGGGTGCATTTCCAAGATGCATTTTTTTGAGCCCATTTTAGGGGATGATGAGAGATGTCAAGGGATGGCAAAGAGGATGACTGTATTAAAAATAGGGAAATTTCAAATATTCATATGATAACATTGA
>VDFB02086081.1:324017719-324075957 GCA_007258455.2 Sequoia sempervirens
GTTGTTTTCTGTTTCTTAAGTGTTTTCTACTAATCCTTGCAGGTAGATTACTTTGTTGATTGCCATTATTCTCTATCCCAAGATAGCCTTTGGCTTATTGGAGGCACAAATGATGGTTCACTAGGATATTTTCCAGTCAGCTACGACACACCAAGTGGCCAATGCCAACCAAACTCTGGTGTAATTGGTTCAGTTAATGCAGTTCTTGATGGCGGTCATATAGGTGTTGTGAGATCTGTTTGGTCGCCATTTAATGTGGGAGTTGATCCCGTTCACAAGCAACATATTGTCTGGACAGGAGGAGAGGACGGCTGCTTGTGTTGCTGGTCAGAGGGTGATATATCTGCAAAGAATAAAGCCTGGATATCTTCTGGACTCATCATGAAAACAACAAAAAGCTCAAAGCAGAATAGACATCGACCTTATTGATGAGAAATTTTTTTACAGATAAGCATTTCCTTGGATTCATTATAAAAACATCAAGAAGATTGAAGCAGGATACACTTCAACATTATTGATGAGACACTTTTATACAGCTAAGCATTTTCTGCAGACTGACACATACAGATTCCAACAGTTCTAGGTGTATGTTGAGCTGGATTTGCTGCAATGAAAGGATTTGGAGTATACAAATGTAATCACCTTACTCTACTCGAAGAAAGGCCTCAGTGAAAGCTATCTATTTTTTATTAGCTGTTTGTTTATTTGCTTGTTTTATCATACTGTATCTCCAGAAGTATAGTTTCTTTTATGTTCCTTGAAGTTGATCATTCATGTTAAAGACTCAGCTTGGTTCATGCATACTGTTGGTTTTTTAGTATTTGTGTTTACAATATGCCATGTTTATGTCCTAATTACGTTTGGCATTTGTATTTTCAAAACATATAAATGGGGAGATGCAAGCATGTGGATCATGTTTACGACACAGTCTTAAGGGGAATTATTGAAGCCTTTAATATTCTAATTGTTCCATTTAATCAAAGTTTTTACACCTTGAACAAGTAGGATAGAAAAGATGGTAAAGACACTCCATTGAGCACTCTATTGAGGCTATCTAAAGCATCGCATATACAAGTCTTTCATAATGAAGCTTTCAATTAATCAATTGATACCTAATGACCGTGAGGAATATCAACTATTTATTTGAATCTGTATTTAAATCACAACTCAGTGACTTTGTAATCAAATTGCATCACTATTGTTCTATTACGCTTACAAATCCTTCATAGTTATTTACTACAATATAATGATTATGCTATTAACAATTTGCACTCAGCAATATGAAATAAACAAATGTTTTGATAATTTGTAGATGAAATCCATGTTCAGTATGAAATGGTGAGTCCATATTCTGTATGAAGAGTTGTATATCTAGTGCAATCACTCTTGCTCATTTTATTTTGATTCATTAATATGACAGCTCTATGATTACAAGTCTATTAACCTGCATGAGATGCATGCATGTTTTTCTGGGTCTATTGTTTAGATGTACCTTCCTATCCATTACAAAAGTTCCACAAGATGTGGTTGAAAGTGAGATGCCCACAGCAAATTCATTTAGGTGCTGGTTGACAAGTTTACCAACCCTTAACATCTTATGCATGGTCAAACTATGTGACTGAAAAATTTAGAACTGCCATGTGGACAAATCAGATTGGGCGAAAAAAAACGTACTACATCAAAGAGTTTAATCGAGCAAAGGATCATGGTGAAAATTTTTATTTAGGTGCAGCTATTAAAGGGAAAGCGAGGTTGTTAGTTGCACAATTGAGGACACAATCGCATCACCTTAGGTGTGAGACTGGTAGGTGGAAGATTCCCAAGGAAACTTGGGAAGAAATAACTTCTATTTTCTACAATTAGGGGGCAGTGGAAATGGAATGGCACTTCATCATGGAATGCACAGTTTATGAGGATATCCGTACTCAGCACAAAAATAGTTTGAAAGTTGACAATATGCATCAGCTATTTGAGGTAGATAAGATTAACCATACGGCCAACCTTCTAGTCAAAATTAATAGTAGGGGATCCAACTTGGAAAAGAGCATGACAACAAATTAAGCTTGTTTGTCTTGGTCTCCTAGACTGTTTAGTCTCATGGACATCATTAAAATCTTTCATTCATTCAACTTCGTTGCAAATAATCTTGTCACTTACCATCACACAACCATGCGATACAAGGCTAAGGGCTTAGTACTTTGCACATTACAAAATTTAAATAAGTTAAAGACAACTAGGTTTAAAATATTTGGGACCTTCTTTAAACCACCACACACCATAGAGTCAAGAATCGTTCATAACCACGAGAGTTTGATTCCTTCCTGACTTGACGACTTTTAAATGAAGCAGAGTAATTGTGTAGTTGTTGTCAATTTCAGTAAAGGCGTTTTTTTAGTTCTTGAGTGAACCCTAATTTTGGTTTGAGTGAAACTTTAGCAATTCTTGGGTGAGCTCTATTGGTTTGTGGCAATTTTTTTAAAAATCTTGGGTGAGGAGTTAGTTTTTGAAGATTGCATGGAGTTTGATGTGGCTCATCATGGATGATTTTATCTTAGAAGATTGAGTTGGATCTTTCCCTTGTGGATTGTTGACATTCATTGGCTATATATTGTTGAACATTGCTTGAGTTGTCTTAGAAACTTTGTTATTACACTAGCGTTAAGAGAATGATTTGTGGCTATGAAATGTTAAAGAGATTGTTTCCTAGTTGGTTTTGGGAGGTGCTCTTGAAAGAGGATATTTGTGTCATTTCATCTTCCTTGTGCCCTCCACATCTAGTTGAAGGGGGGATGTATAATTGCATGTTTGATGTAAACCTGCCTTATTTTGTCCCTTGGGTTACCTATTGTGGTGTATGTTGGATGCTTGAGGTTAAGGTTTATTTATCCCTTAGGTATTGACTTGTGTTATTCCTTGGGATTATTGCTTATTAAACCTAATCTCTTACATGTTTGTTATACCTTGACACATGGGTATACATAGGCATATTTTGGTATGGTGGATTCACCATGGCTTATTTGACATTTTCTATAACCATCAAAACTTATGTAAACTCATATCATGAGTAGAGAGGGTTGTGCTTCATTCGGATCATCTTGATTTAAAATGCTAGAATAATAATTCTCTCTAGAAAAATGCCTCAACATAGATAGTTGTAGAACATATTGGGAAAAACTAGTATCGAATATTTTATTTTATTGGAAAAAACATGATTCCAAAACATATGTAGTAGAATTCAACACATTTGAGTTGTAGTACTGGGATGGGTAACCTCCCAGGAAGGCCCAATGCTTCACCTTTGTGAACATCAACTAGATGCAATGAATGCTAACTGGACCATTCACTATCATGAGAGATGGGTTCTTATGAACCACTACTCATGAAACACGGGTCAATGAGTTTGAATTGTAAAACTACACGGTTGAATCTTGATAGGAATATCACAATTTGGCACGTTGTGGAAATACCCCCTACTTATCAATTGATGAGCTAAAGGGGCTCTATAATGAATGGTTCATAAGACACAACACTCGCTGAAGATTTTGCAAATGGGGTTGTAAGCTAAGTGGGCTTAACCTTGAGGAAAACTCTATGGTTAAGCACGCTTGAGCTGGAGTAGTACTTGGATGGGTAACCTCCTAGGAAGGCCTAGTGCTTCACCTCTATGAGCATCACCTAGATGCAATTAGTGCTAAGTGGACCATTCACTATCATGAGAGATGGGTTCTTTTGAACCACTACTCATGAAACATGGGTCAATGAGTTTGACTCGTAAAACTACACATTTGAATCTTGATAGGAATATCACAATTTGACATGCTATGGAAATACCTTGTACTTATCAATTGTAGAGCTAAAGGGGCCCTATAATGAATGGTTCATAAGGCACAACACTTGTTGAAGGTTTTGCAAATGGGGTTGCAAGCTAAGTGGGCTTAACCTTGAGGAAAACTTTTTTGTTAACCATGCTTGAGCTGGAGTACTATTGGGATGGGTAACCTCCCGAGAAGGCCCAATGCTTCACCTCTGTGAGCATCACCTAGATGCAATGAGTGCTAAGTGGACCATTCACTATCATGAGAGATGGGTTCTTGTGAACCACTACTCATGAAACATGGATCAATGAGTGACTTGTAAAGCTACATGGTTGAATCCTAATATGAATATTACAATTCAGTAAGTTGTGGAAATAGCTCCTACTTATCAATTGATGAGCTAAAGGGGCTCTATAATGAATGGTTCATAAGGAACAACACTTGCTAAAGGTTTTGCAAATGGGGTTGCAAGCTAAGTGGGCTTAACCTTGAGGAACACTTCATGGTTAAGTGTGCTTGAGTTGGAGTAGTACTGGGATGGGTAACCCCTCGAGGAGGCCCAATACTTCACCTCTGTGAGCATTACCTAGATGCAATGAGTGCTAAGTTGACCATTCACTGTCGTGAGAGATGAGTTCTTGTGAACCACTACTCATGAAACATGAGTCAATGAGTTTGACTCGTAAAACTATACTCTACGGTTGAATCTTGATAGCAATATCCCAATTTTACATGCTATGGAAATACCTCCTTATCAATTGATGAGCTAAAGGGGCTCTATAATGAATGGTTTATAAGGCATAACACTTGTTGAAGGTTTTGCAAATGGGTTGCAAGCTAAGTGGGCTTAACCTTTAGGAAATCCTTGTGGTTAAGCGTGTTGAGTTGGAGTAATACTCAGATGGGTAACCTCTCGGGAAGGCCCAATGCTTCACTTTTGTGAGCATCACCTAGATGCAATGAGTGCTAAGTGGACCATTCACTATCATGAGTGATGGGTTCTTGTGAACTACTAATGAAACATGGGTCAATGAGTTTGACTCATAAAACTAAATGGTTGAATCTTGATAGCAATATCACAATTTGACATGTGGAAATACCCCCTACTTATCAATTGATGAGCTAAAGGGGCTATATAATGAATGGTTCAGAAGGCACAACACTTGATGAATGTTTTGCAAATGGGGTTGCAAGCTAAGTGGGCTTAACGTTGAGGAAAACTTTGTGATTAAGTGTGCTTGAGCTGGAGTAGTATTGGGATGGGTAACCTCCCAGGAAGGCCCAATGCTTCACCTCTATGAGCATCACCTATATTCAATGCGTGCTAAGTGGACCATTCACTATCATGAGAGATGGGTTCTTGTGAACCACTACACATGAAACTTGGGTCAATGAGTTTGACTCGTAAATCTACAAGGTTGAATCCTAATAGCAATATCACAATTTGACATGATGTGGAAATACCTCCTACTTATCAATTGATGAGCTAAAGGGGCTCTATAATAAATGGTTCATAAGGCACAACACTTGTTGAAAGTTTTGCAAACAGGGTTGCAAGTTAAGTGGGCTTATCCTTGAGGAAAACTCCATGGTTAAGTGTGCTTGAGCTGGATTAGTATTGGGATGGCTAAACTCTTGGGAAGGCCTAGTGCTTCACTTCTGTGAGCATCACCTAGATGCAATGAGTGCTATGTGGACCATTCATTATCATGAGAGATAGGTTCTTGTGAACTACTACTCATGAAACATGGGTCAATAAGTTTGACTCGTAAAACTACACAGTTGAATCTTGATAGCAATATCCTAATTTGACATGTGGAAATAACTCCTACTTATCAATTGATGAGCTAAAGGGACTCTATAATGAATGGTTCATAAGGCACAACACTTGTTGAAGGTTTTGCAAATGGGATTGCAAGCTAAGTGATCTTAACCTTGAGGAAAACTTTGTGGTTAAGCGTGCTTGAATTGGAGTAGTACTAGGATGGGTAACCTCCCAGGAAGGCTTAGTGCTTCATTGAGTATCACCTAGATACAATGAGTGCTAAGTGGACTATTCACTATCCTGAGAGATAGGTTCTTGTGAACCACTAATGAAACATGGGTTAATGAGTTTGACTCGTAAAGCTACATGGTTGAATGTTGATAGCAATATCACATTTTGACATGCTATGGAAATAACTCCTACTTATCAATTGATGAGCTATAATGAATGTTTCATAAGGAACAACACTTGTTGAAGGTTTTGCAAATGGGGTTGCAAACTAAGTGGGCTTAACCTTGAGGAAAACTCTTTGGTTAAGCACTCTTGAGCTGGAGTAGTATTGGGATGGGTATCCTGCTAGGAAGGCCTAATGCTTCACCTCTATGAGCATCACCTAGATGCAATGAGTGTTAAGTGGACATTCACTATCATGAGAGATGGGTTCTTGTGAACCACTACTCATGAAACATGGGTCAATGAGTTTGACTTGTAAAACTACAACGGTTGAATCTTGATAACAATATCACAATTTGACACACTGTGGAAATACCTCCTACTTATCAATTGATGATCTAAAGGGTCCCTATAATGAATGGTTCATAAGGCACAACACTGGTTGAAGGTTTTTCAAATGGGGTTGCAAGCTAAGTGGGCTTAACTTTGAGGAAAACTCTAGTTAAACATGCTTGAGTTGTAGTACTGGGATGGGTAACCTCCCGATAAGGCCCAGTTCTTCACTTTTGTGAGCATCACCTAGATGCAATGAGTGTTAAGTGGACCATTCACTATCATGAGAGATGGATTCTTGTGAACTACTACTCATGAAACATGGGTCAATGAGCTTGACTCGTAAAACTACATGATTGAATCTTGATAGCAATATCACAATTTGACACTCTATGGAGATACCTCCTACTTATCAATTGATGAGCTAAAGGGGCTCTATAATGAATGGTGCATAAGGCACAACACTTGCTAAAGGTTTTGCAAGTGGGGTTGCAAGCTAAGTGGGCTTAACCTTGAGGAAAACTCAGTGGTTAAGCATGCTTGAATTGGAGTAGTACTGGGATGGGTAACCTCCCGGGAAGGCTGAGTGCTTTATTGAGCATCACCTAGATACAATGAGTGCTAAGTGGACCATTCACTATCATGAGAGATGGGTTCTTGTGAACCACTACTCATGAAACATGGGTCAATGAGTTTGACTCGTAAAACTAGATGGTTGAATCCTGAGAGCAATATCGCAATGACATGTTGTGGAATTACCTCCTACTTAACAATTGATGAGCTAAAGGGGCTCTATAATGAATTGTCCATAAGGCACAACACTTGTTGAAGGTTTTGCAAATGGGGTTGCAAGCTAAGTGGGCTTAACCTTGAGGAAAAATTTGTGGTTACGCCTGGAGTATTACTGGGATGGGCAGCCTCCTAGGAAGGCCCAATGCTTCACTTCTATGAGCATCACTTAGATGCATTCAGTGCTAAGTGGACATTCACTATCATGAGAGATGGGTTCTTGTGAGCCACTACTTATGAAACATGGGTCAATGAGTTTGACTTGTAAAACTACACGGTTGAATCTTGATAACAATATCACATTTTGACATGCTATGGAAATACCTCCTACTTTTCAATTGATGATCTAAAGGGGCCCTATAATGAATAGTTCATAAGGCACAACACTTGCTGAAGGTTTTTCAAATAGGGTTGCAAGCTAAATGGGCTTAACTTCGAAGGAAAAAACTCCATGGTTAAGCATGCTTGAGCTATAGTATTGGGATGGGTAACCTCTCAGTAAGGCCCCGTGTTTCACCTCTATGAGCATCACCTAGATACAATGAGTGTTAAGTGGACCATTCACTATCATAAGAGATGGGTTCTTGTGAACTACAACTCATGAAACATGGGTTAATGAGTTTGACTCGTAAAACTGCATGGTTGAATCCTGATAGCAATATCACAATTTGACATGCTGTGGAAATACCTCCTACTTATCAATTGATGAGCTAAAGGGGATCTATAATGAATGGTTCATAAGGCAAAACACTTGTTGAAGGTTTTGCAAATGGGGTTGCAAGCTAAGTGGGCTTAACCTTGAGGAAAACTCTGTGGTTAAGCTTGCTTGAGCTGAAGTAGTATTGGGATGGGTAGCCTCCCAAGAAGGCCCAATGCTTCACCTCTATTATCAACACCTAGATGCGATGAGTGTTAAGTGGACCATTCAATATCATGAGAGATGGGTTCTTGTGAACCACTACTCATGAAACATGGATCAATGTGTTTGACTTGTAAAACTAAATGGTTGAATCCTGATAGCAATATCATAGTATTTTTCTAGGTTAAAGGATTCCAAAGCTTATAACCTTTAAATTTGTCACCACGACCAATGAAAATAGATTTTAAGGCTTTTGGATCTACTTTACATCACTTTTTTTGAGGCACATAAAAAAATAGTCACAAACAAATATTCTTAAATGTGAAATTGAAGGATTCTTACCTTTCCACACTTCATAAAGATTTTTATAAACAAGAGCTAAACAAGGAGATTGATTAATCAAATAACAATAAATACTTTCAATCTTTACCCAAATTCACCAATCTAGCTACATACTACTTAACATAATTCTAGCTCTTTCCAGTAAGGTCCTATTCATTATTTTTTCTACATTTTGTTGGGGAGTGGTATGTGTAGTCTTCTACTAAATGATACCTATATGATTATAAAATTCATCAAATCCTTAGAGAAATATTCACCATCGTTGTTACATCTTAACACCCTTATCTTGCAATCCATTTTATTTTCAACTAAGGATTTAAATTCGTTAAAGTTAGTGAAACTTTTAACATTTTAAATACAAAAAATAAATCTAAGTGTATCTACAAGCATCACCAATGGATTTAACATAATAACATGATTTTCCCATATAACCCGCATCTAATAGATCAAACACATATGAATAAATGGTTTCTAACAATCTCGTAACTTTATTAATTCCATCAAGAAATGAAGATCTATTGTATTTTCCAAACACCTAACTCACAAAAATATTTTTGACAATAGAATAAAAAGAATTGTCAACCAGCTTTTTATTAACAATGATCCTAAGAACTTTTTCACTTATATGAACCAAATGTTGGTGCTACAACATACATATATTTTTAGTGTGAGTGACATTGGTAGAATTAAAAAATATGGAGGTGTCATCCAAAACATGGTCCTGATTTGAGATCCTCTAGTAACCACTAAGTTCCCTCTTACTATCCTACAACTAGACTTACCAAATATCACATCCACACTAGAATAATTTAACTTGAATACATAAAGTAAATTTCTTGTAAGTATTGGAATATCATCGAGGGTTTTAACACTTCCATCATTAAAACACAAATGTACCTTTCCTACCAATAATCTCCTTGGTAGTGTTTTCTCCAAGGAAAACCTCTACTCCCCCATAATTTGAATATGTAGAAAATAACTCCTTGTGAGGATTCATATGGTGGGAGTAACCTAAATCAATAAGCCAAGCATCATTAAGAGTGTTAGACAAAATAAACAAAGAATCATTAAATCACTATCATCGGTAAACTTATTTGTGAAGGAATCTAAACTATTTTTCTTATTTTTGCATTCCTTCTTCACATGTGTTCTCTTTCCACAATTTTTGTATTGTACTTTGCTATTTGTTGAGGTTTTAGAACATCCTTTAGACACTTGTCTATCTTTTTCTTATTCCCTTATAGGTCATGATTTTTCTTTGGTCCCTCCCCATACATACAAAGAATCTTTGATCCTTCATTCATGAATTTCTTTCTCAACTCCTATGAAATTAAAGTATAAATAATATATATTTTTTTAGCTCTACACCACTACCACTAATGACAATAATTATATTTTTTCAAGTATTAGGCAAAGAAAAAAGTGATAAAATTCATTTATCCTTGTCTTCCAACTACATCTACTAAAGCAAGCTATCTAAAAATTAAAAAATACACGTTTAAATGGTCTACAATAGAATCACCATCTTTTGAGATACAACTCATTAGTAAGACTCTTTTATTTATAGATATTTCCTATTATCTTCCATAACTTGAATATGGTGGCTCCCTCAAAAATATTCAACAGGATATAATCTACAAGACACAACCAAACGGCTCCTCGTGGCTTGTCTAGTTTTAACCAATCTTCATTAGACACGTTTGATGGATTTTTTTGAAACATACAACCACTAATCTATTTCTTCTAGTTGTTTCTCATCTTTAACTTCACAACTCACAACTAGTACAATTTAATTTTTCAATATCCACATGGAAAGTAGAAGCCATTATTTTTTATCCTTTCCACTAATTTGTAAAACCACACAATGTAAAAGATCCCATAAAAGAAAAAAATTCAAAAATTAATAGAAACACATCCCTCTCTATGAAGAATCATTAGTCATGATACCGAATATTGAGAAACAAAGTGAAACTATTACAATATAATATTTTACAAGTGTATGAAAATATAAAATATAATTATTTATCCAAGGATTACCATATGATGATTATGTGATTTCATAAAATCAACAACAGGAATACTATTAGAAAACCATATGACCATAGGATTTACATGGAGAAATCCTATTAAACAAAACTCTACATGAGAACATGACAAGTATGTATTAATATTCAACAAAGAGATATATCCAACAACTAACAATCTCTTCACTCTAACATCGCTTTGGAAATAGCTATGTACCTATAAAATAAACTTATAAAATTAATATCCCATGACACCAATTTATAGAGAAATGTGAGAGTAATATAAAAAATGCTCTACTACTTATGTATTTATACAACATGTAAGATGCTCCACTACTTAATTATGATGTCTAAGTTGAGAAATTAGCTGAAATAACTTTGTAACCATCATTGCAAATTCCAACATCTTCATTAATGTATATACAAACTAATGTCAAGATTCTAAAGAAATATTAATTACAAATTATTTTCCAACTAAACCCTAGACATCTAAGAATAGGATCCTAGATTGTTAGAGATACATATATATATATAAGATTGTAAGGTAAATGACACCTTAATCCTAATACAGCTACATAAACCTTGTGTCCTATTTATTTTCTACCTTCCTTGATAATTCCTCCTTATTCATTAATCCAATTACTTAATTATATTCTTTATAATATGGAATGAATAATTGAGATAAACAAAGTATCCATTAATTTAGATTAGTATGATGCTTATCCACTTATTGTCTTAAAATTTTTGGAACTCCTCACATCCATCAAGATTAATCTTTCCAATGTTCTTATACTTCACTAGGTATTCTTTAGTGCTAGGATCTTGTGGGGTTCAACACTTATTTGAAAACCTTGAAGGGTTCAATTCTATTAATTTTAGTTGAATTTAATTTTACACATTTTTGGAATAATCATGTTTCTTGGTACACTTGAGAAGGCCCCCTTTTGCTTTTTCTCCATTGCCTTCCATTTATACTTTTTCTAGACTATTCTGGAGATATTATTATTTTTTCAAAAAGCTTTGGTGTTGTAATTTCTACCATTTATTAGTTCCATTAATATTCTCTACTTTGAACTTCCTTTGCTCTTATGTGACAACCTAGAGCTCACTACTCTCCTCTCTTTTTTATTTTTTTCATGTTTCTTGCATCATTGGTGAACTCATCACTTCTATCTATCTATTCCTTACTTTTCCATTAAATTTTATGGGCATTCCTTTTATTCCTAACTAGACCTAAACTATTATGATACACTTATATTGGATATTGTACAAGGTATTCCTTCTACACTTCCTTCTCATATTGAGTACTTCCCTCAACTTCTAACATAATATGGCTTCAACTTGTCTCCATTTACAAACCCATCCAATAATTAATTGTTTTATGTTTTTAGTTTGATTTCTCATGATCTCAAAATGTGATTAATGTAGTTGAATAATAGCCATCACATCTTGAGTTCCCCTCACTTTTTATTTATTTTATCATACATTAACATAGTATCTCCACGCCCAAGTTGTTTACTTTTGATGTTATGGTCATGCTAGGATTTATATTTCTCTTCTCCTAAGTTTGATTGTATGCTACAACCAACCTTTTCTTACTCAACTTATCCAAATTTGTCAATATTTCTTGACATATTCATCGTCATTCAACCTAGATAAAATGACCAACTTCAAGTTTGGAATCATGTATTACATAGGAAGCAACCACATCCAAGCCATAAACCAACTAAAAGGAGCAAAATGATCAATATCTTGTAACTTGTTCTACAAGTCCACAAAATTTTAAGGGTCTTCAAGTCCTAATTGGTGGTGTTTCTATCACACACATTAGTTACTATATTACCCAAACATTTATTCAAGGCCCCACTAGCTCTATCGACCTAAGGGTGGTATGAGGCACTATTATTGTGATTGATCATAATGTTAACTAGAAACTCCTTGATTGTCTTATTTCTAAAATAATTTCCTCAGTCATATGTGATGCTCATTGGATAACCGAACCTTGTGATGTTATTCTCATAAATAAAAATTTCTATTGTTTGTGTCATAATCCTTATTTGGTCCAATTCCACCTAGTTATATGTTCAATAATAGTTATAATAAATATAGCTCATGGGACCTGTAGACTCTAAAAAAAGTTCTTCCAATTGATGAACATTAATTATCATAATTATTATTTAATATTATCTTCATACCACTTAATATCCATTAAATATCATTATATCATTTAATTAATTAATTATTATTTAAATAATATGAGTTGATTATACATTTTAAATAAACTAATAGATCACATTATTTATTATAGTTATCTATTATCTTTAAATAATTAAGTAATTAAATAATTATTTATTATTTAATTAATGTGAGCTAATTATATATTTAAATAAATCAACAAATTTGTAATTATCTTCTCACAAGTCAAGTCAATTTTCAAATTAGAAACTTCTTCTTAATTATCTATTTAATGAGTTAATAAAATTTATTATTATCCTCTCATGAGTTTGAAATCAAAAAATTTCCATAACCAGTTGAGTTAATTCCTAATCTTTGATCTTATCCACCCTTCATCTAATTTTTTATAAAATCTATTAATTCACCATTTGTCTCATCATTTTCATCAATCAAGTCTTTATGCAAGTCTACTCTATTGAGATATATTATCATTAAATACACTATTATGCTATTGAGTTGCATCCAGACCCCTTTCATGAGCAAGTCATTACAATACACTCGATCTTGAGGTTTATAGTGAAATCTGGAAAATAAGACTTATTTATATTAGTTTATTTCTTCTTTCAAGTGTTTGTTTTTATATTTTCCATTTTCCAATGCATGTGTTTTGGTGAATCTAATGTGAACACGCTAACCCATTTACTAACTATGGTGTTTGCAACTTCTTTTTTATGTTTTTTGTTTTGCATTGCATGTCTCTTATATTTTTAGATGGTTTTAGAGATTATTTCTTTAAGGAGCCTCTTGATGCAAAATGAATGTCATGGTTGAGTCCAAAAGGTCAAAGGCACACACACACATGCGTGTGTATATATATGTGTGTGTGTGTGTGCGTGCGTGTGCATATGTGTGTGTACATATATATGTATATACACACATACATATATGACATGTTTTAGAGTAGAAAAAATATTTTAAACAATTTTGTTTTTGGGCACTTCCTTTGATAATCCATACATTTGTATAGGTGTGTAATTTTTAGACTATAATTTAATTTTTGCATGTTCTAAATTTTATTAAAAATAATTTCAGTTTACTTGCTGGTTAAACATTTCATTCATAGAGGTTTAATCACATGATTAAGATTCTCACCCTCTTTTTAGTCCATTAAAAACACTGTTGATTGAAAATAACATAACTTTTTACTTATATATTAGATTTTCAAATTTTTGTAGGTGTTGGAAAGGTCACTTAGAAAAAATTATTGTGAATAAGATAGTTTTTATAGGTTATTCCTATTGTTCAAATATAGCCTTTATTTTTAATATTTAAATGCACATAGCTTTTATTGAAGATGATAATCATTGATTTTTAAAAAATTGCACATAAAATCATGAAGAAGGCTATGATGCTTTTTTTTTTTTTTTAATAATAACATTTGCTTCTGTTTTTTTTAAGGATTTAAATTTCATTTCTAACATGTTTTCCTTGTAGAAAATTGTGTGTCTAAACCTTTGATCTTTGAAAACTAACTTAAAAATATAAAAAAAACATCTCTCATAAGCCAAATAGCAAAAATCTAAAACTTCTAATCCAATGATTTTAAATAACAACTTGAAGAAGAATTTTTGTAGACATTTTTTTTTCTTTATTTTGTTTATTTTGCATGTGTTTCAAATCATTTCTTTTTGGGATTAAAATGTACCTTCACATTTTGATTTAGTTAATCAATAAATTAATTAGCCGATAGGCTTTTAATTGTGGACTTGCCAGTCCACAGCCCATCGGCAATCCTGTCTCACATGGCCTGCAAACAACTTCACGGACCGGTAAACCACTAGGTAGCTAGGCGCCATCTTTCTCCTTTGAGCAACTCTCCATAATGCATTTAATACGTTGTTGAGTTTTTTGTAGATTGAAGAAGACACGCGATCTAGAGTGATCGTATGGCTATCAATGAAGTGCTTAATTAGTGTAGTTGCCGTCTCAGCCAGTTTACAGTGACTTGATTGCCTTTGTCTACAGGTATAATTGCGTTCTATGAACAGAACAAGGAGATAATGATTGTTTGAGGTTGCAGGTATAATTGCGTTCTATGCACAGAACAAGGAGATAATGATTGTTTGAGGTTACTTCTGAAGATGAGCAAGGAGGACGTGCAGCCAAGGCAGTGCCCTCATTGAATGCAAATGCAGTTCAGACACTCCACCGTCCAAACACTCTACTGTGCATATCATTTTTTTAGTCTAATCTCATTAAGACTAAATCGAGCAGATATCTTCTATGTCAGGAAGATCACTTGACATCCATCACCATCACCGTATCTTCATACTCTCGAGGATGGAAAAACACACCTTGATGCATTGCATTTGTTCATTCATTTCTGTCTTAATTCATCTATGCTATACTTTGAATCCTGATCTTTTTCAACGATGTCTTACTGGGATTATTTTGGTCTGGCAAATCATGCAGTCCCCTACCAGCCAGTATTTCTTCATATAAGGTACTTTTCCCCCCCTTTTGGCATACTATAGTTAGTTTGATACTAACACAAGATTTTCCTTTCTTTCTATTTTTTGGATCATTCTCTTCCCTGATTAGCTGCTAGCTCTTCTTTTCATCTTTTTTAACTTCTTTTTCCAAACCGACTATATCTTTTCCCTCATCATTGAGGAACAGAGGAAAATCCAGAATTTTCAGAAAATAGTAGTAAAAATTATATAGGAAATATGAAGTTCAGACAAAATCTGGCCGGACCAAAAAATCTGATCTGGCAGGATTTGGTAACTATAGTGAGAGATTTTCCTCTTCCTATAATATGGTTGTACTAGCTAGTGGGAAACAGAAAGACTTGGACAAACACAA
This sequence comes from Sequoia sempervirens, assembly GCA_007258455.2. NCBI lineage: Eukaryota > Viridiplantae > Streptophyta > Pinopsida > Cupressales > Cupressaceae > Sequoia > Sequoia sempervirens. The sequence continues at coordinate 324,033,080 of VDFB02086081.1, forward strand.
ACGAGAATGGAACTATTTGTAATTTTAGACATGATTCTAAAACTCACCTTATTCTTCACTTAAGACTGCTAAGCTGGTTTGCAAAACAGAGCATTGAGGTGATATTTCCAGTGATGAGTTTGCATTCTATGGCATAGATTATAATAAACCAAAAGATCATCATTGTCATGCTCAATCCATTTGTCAGTAATCCATGAACGTCAAGTGAGAGGAGTGCTTTAATACCTGAAATAGATAGATAGAATGATGTCAAAGAAAAATGTTTAACTACACTCCTAGTCACAGGAAAATCAGGCTTACCTTACACCTGCTGCAACATAAACAGTCAAAGGAAGAGCAGAGCGAGAAACTTCTTTGAAGACAAAATAATTTGTTAAATCTCACGCCATTTAATTAACAGTATGCGGAATCCATATGGGTATCTTCCATTTCTCTCCCTGAGTAGTACCCATTTCACTCTTTCTCGCGGCTTCTGCTCCTGTGATCATCCTCTGGCTTAGGGGACGCAGCTATTGTTAGAGCTATATAGGCATCACTGTATTTAAGCAGCTAAACCAACAGATGAGGAAAGATTCTTACACAGTGTGAGTTGCTATGAGCACCCCCATGGCACTGTCTACAACGAAATTTAATAATGACACCTGTAAGTATGTAAACAAGTGGCAGCAACTCTTAAAATATTTGTTATATATCATTCCTTTTTCTCCACATATCTGTGTGTTACTAAGAGTACCATGGAATATATTGCGGTGTCCTTGATGTCAGGATAGCCTTTTGCAGATGGAATTCTTTGAGAATATAAAGTAGTTATCAATCCCTACAAGCTAAAAAACATTTGCTCATCAGGCATGCAATGTATAATAATGGAAGTGGAGTTAAGGGTCATGATAATTGTACATAAGTTAAAGGTTATGTTTGGTATTCATTGGAGAGTTGGTGATATATTTTAAATTGATGCACTTAATTTAGGTACTTAAAGTAGTTATATTTAAAAATAGGAGTAAGACATATCTATTAAGGTGGGTGTAGTCTTAGCAACAATAGTGAGTTTTATACATGAGTAATGAGATGCACTCTCAGCTCCTTCCCAGCTATTACATTCATCCTCTCTTAATTGCTTTTTTTTTCCTAGGAGTGACGTAGAAGTTTTATTATGGTCTTTGAGAAGAAAATAGTGTATGGGAGCATCAGAACACCAAGCATCCTGAGCGAGTGAGCTGCTTTTGAAGAAACAAATAGGAGAGGCCAAGCTTAATTTCGAGTTTCTTTTCTGGATTTTTTCTAAGGGTTGATCCTATAATTTGTAATTTTGTTTGTAATCAGCCCAGTCTAAGAAGTGTATGGAATGCATAACCCAAAATAAGCCAATCATTCTTTGTATAGGCCAATATGACCATGGGCTTTGAAGCATGTCACTCTAAAAAAAAAAAATTGCCAAGTCAGACACAACTTAGAGAACAACGTGGCATTGACAAGTTGCAAGAGAATATTACTGCAGTGAAAGAGATAATCATTGTATTTTCTGTTATTGCAAAAACTATTCTAGAATTTTATATTAATTTTAAAAAATTAGTATTTAAATAATTTTAATAATAAATTAATTAATAAATCTAATTTGAGATTTTTTTTTTCAATATATTAAAAAAATTATCTATTTGATAGCAATTTGATTATAGTCAAAGAAATATTATTAATATTATAGATGTAAAACTTTCTTTTCCATCTTAAAATAATATGCTTATACTTATGATTATTAATAATCTTAAGATAAATTATCAATATGATATAAATATTTTCACCTTTAAATAATTAGAAATAGGATTTATACATATATATAAAAAATAATTAAATTAGGTGGATATGTGAGAAACAAGTCGACAAAGATTGGTTGCACAAGTTATTTGTAATTATTAATCCTAACCATTTACTTGATACTTGTATTTTGCCCTTTATGAGATGGTGACCATTTATTCTATCATTATATTTTTGCATTCAAACATAATTATATATTACATATTCCCTTAGAGAAAATGTGTATAAGATTATGGGTATTGATGGTTTTAGGATTGTTTGGTTATCAAAACAATATAAGTATTTTCCTTCATAAATGATTATGAATAGAGTGAAAGCACAAAATATATTCTTCTCGAAGTGGTGAAAGCTATCTGAAGTTCATGGAAGTATGTTATATTTAAGGGAGAGCTTTATCATGGAAAATTCCTATGTCTTTAATTCTGTCAAATATTCCAATAGATCTTCATAAGGAAATTCTTTTGTTCTTTTACATTTTTTTCCATATGTTAACTATTTTTTAAGTGTTAATATTTATAGTTATATAATGGCTTATTTATTTGCACTCATTCGTAAATGTTAGTGCTTAAGCTAAATAGAAAAGGGAAAGGAAGAGGTTATAAAATAGTTCTAACTTTCATTATTTGTAGGCCAAAGACTGAGCATAAAGGCTAATTTTGGGGATAATTTGTATGTGTTTTTGTAAATGTTGCCGCAGTTGAAAGATTGTAAGGCAGAGATCTGCAAGGTAAGCTTTTTGTTTGAAGTTTCATGCCAAAATCAATAGATAGGAGTGCTTTTCATGTTCTATCACTTCTTAGACATTGCATGTCTTTAAAAAATACAAATAGATGCTCTTATGTAAATTTGACTTGTGCATACTTGCTACAAATTGTTCAAAGGGATTTCGTTGTTTATAGAGGAAAAACCCAACAAAAGATTGTACCTACTTATACTGTACAATGCATATCTCTATACAGATATATTTTAATACCACCACTTACATATTAAAACAATTCATTGATGCTTCTTCTTCATTTTCCTATCGGCGTCTCCTTGAACCCCCATTGGGTGCAAGTGCTAGTATATTTTAATCCCAAAGAAGTGAGTGCATGTGCTCTTCTCTCACACATTTGTGTAGTCTTAGGAATTAGAAACACCATTTCTTCCCGAGTTTCTTTTTAAGAAACTTTCCTTAGATTTCATCACCTACGACCTCAACTCTAGATTTTTATGGAGTATAAAGAGTGCGGGATGAATCAAAAGACACCTCTTAGAATTTGTAATTTTTTCATTCAAGCTAAGCCCCCAAGAATTTTATGTTGGTGTGAATAAGATGTTTTACCTAGCTAGTTCACCTAGTAGGTCATGTTCACATGTTAAGTTTACTTAGGTGCTAGGAATCTGTCTAGAAGTATTAGTTAAATCATAAGATCCTATCTTATCTTTTGTCATTTATTTTTTGTGTCCTAGATGATTTAATTTTTTTGTCTCATGTCATAGGATTAAGAAAATTTTCATGGTCTTGTGTAATCCTATCTCTCACCTTGCTTATATAAGTAAGGTTTGATTGTATATTTATATCATAAAGGATGTACTATCATTGATCATTATACACTATTGCATCAATATCAAGCAAACTTTTCTCTTGCCATACTATCTTGTGGAAGGTTATATTTATGTTTGGTAGGTGATTTTGGGTTATGGAAACTCACTATTAGTTCCTTTGAGTTCACTATTAACTCCTACATGGTATCAGAGCACAAGATCTATAAACTCCTCATATCTGAGGGTGGTTTGGGCATGAATTTTTTTGGACGCACTTTGGGATAAAATAGACCTCACCATTGAGTTTAGAAGGCCCAAAAACCCATATTTTGATATAAAATACTTTGATTTTGGACATTGAAACTCTTTGAGGCATTTTTGGCCATTGTAGATTTTACAAAGGGTTTGTTTGTATAGTCTATACAATAGTAAGAAATTTGTATGGTTCATACCATATGATGCTAATGTCATTAGTCATATGTAGGCCACAAAGAATCTACAAAAAAATATAGAATATTTTGTAAAATATTTGATTGCATCATCACTTGCATAGAAGGTACGGTCTACTTTTTTTTTTTAGTTTTTGGATTTTTTTGCGTGTCATGCTTTAATTTGATGGTCATTTGGCCACCATATTAGTGCATTACCCAGCTATTACCCAATCACTACTAGTGCTTGGTCACATGGTGCGATTGCTTGTGAGCCCCTAGGGGGTCAATTTTTTTCCTTTAAAGTTCTACTAGGGAAATTTTTCCAGGAGCCATAACTTTTGTCTTAAGTATCAGATTTTGGCGAACAATATATCATCATAAATATGGTTTTGAGAACATTCCAATGATGCAAGTCTCATTATCAGATTTTCTACTAGTGAGATATATTGTTGTTTGAAGTTAGGTCTTCTATTTGGACTTTTGAGCTCATAAATTTTTGTCTGGATCTCCAATTTTTGTGATTCTTGGAGTATTAGAAAGGTATTAAGGAGCTCTTTTATCCCACCCATGTAATTTTTCTAGATTCGATCCCAAGTAAATTTTACTTAATTCTTACAAATATCACAATGTGATTGATTACTTGAACATCCTAACACCTGGAGAAGCTCTATCTTTTTGGGAAGGATTCATTTTCAGTATTTGATCAATTTTTTCAATTTCTATTTTCTTTGGAAGCTTTTTATTTTTGTAATTTTGGAGAACTTATCATTTGAGGAGTGGCTAATGTATAAAAGTTGTTGATACACATATTGTGGGAGAAATCAACATGAGAATGAATAATTTCCTCATACCTCACATAATTCCATACAAATCTTGCTTGAGTGTGCATCTTATCCATCACTTGATGCTACATCCAAATCTCAAGTTGCTCCTTCTTGACCTTTAGACAATCGTTGATCCTTCACCTTCATTGATTCCTTGTGCATAATCATTGATTGAGGCTCCTATCCATCTTGTTCAACAAGACCATCATAGTCTTTCCGATTTAGATTTAGGGGATGGGTATTTGACAGACCTATATCAGATTTATTGTGTTAGTCTCATATTACAAATTTGGATGATACACTTGAGGGGTTATCTCTTCTCTTTGATGACAACCATTTCAATATTGTTGTCAAATCATCATTTTCTTTGGGTCTTGTCCATCATCAATTTCCACAAAGTTCTAGTTTGTCACCTTCTTTATTGATTGAGAATGTACTTGATTTGATTGTGGCATTGCCAACTTCCATGAATATGGTGACACATGAGCAAATTTGAGAGACACCATCATACATCATCCTTCTTCCTATCTATTCCTATCTAATATGGGAAACATTCCTGCATTTACACTTATTTTTGTTTCTTCTAAAGGGGATGAATGGTTTTTGTAGGAATTGGATCATGTTTTGTCTTCAACTATTCACCATTTTTGTAGGAGATTACACATTGTGAGGATGCTACATAGTCTCTCTCTTTCTCTCTTATGGAGGAGCTATCAATTGTATATTTGTGATGGATGTAGTACTTGAATTGTTATGTTGAGTCCTCCATTTATTGTGAAAAATAAAAAATCACAACCCATAACTTCAAAAAAGGGGGCAATTTTAAAACCACTAACCTTCATTCCACAAAGCATTATCAAATCAGTTATTTTTGCCTTCATATGTGAAGAGTTTCAAAGAATGGTTAAGTTTTAACTAAGTTTCAACGCCACCATCTTCTTACCTCCACCATGAAACAGATTTAAGAGTGCAAAAATCTTGTTTTGAGTATGAGAATATAATGGCGCTAAAACCCCAATATCTTTGATTTTGTCTTCTGTTATTATGAAAAGATTGAAACAGCAGCTATAGCACCAGAATTGGTTTTGGCGCTGTTAGACAGCCATGCAAAATGTGGATGCATGCACTAGGCGCTTGGGATGTTTGACCAACACCTTAAAGAAATGTTGTTTCGTGGAGTGCAACGATTACAATGAGTGTGCAAAATTAATTTGTTGATAAGGTTTTAAAATATTTCGGGCAGCTTTAAACGCCCATTTCCTCAATCTTTGCCAGCATCTCCCAACACAGACCAAAATGGTAGCTTTGAAACAAGATTAAAACACACCTTTAGAAAGGTTGTTTTTGGCAGAGGCACCTGCAAAGTGGGAGTATAGACAAGGCACGTGAATTGTTAAGTAAAATTCTCAAAGCGTCATGGTGATTTTTAAGCTTTCACAGATGTTTTAGCAGACATAAAATTATACCAGCGCTGAAATAGAAGTTTAAAAGGTTGTAAAACTCGTGTCTCAAGCTCCAAAGTCTAGTGGCGCTAAAATCCCATGATCTTCATTTCCATTTCCGGTTTATCATGAATAGATTGAAGCAACTACTTTAGAAAGGTTGGTGTTATTGCAAAAAAATAGAGGTATAAACTAAGTGTATGAGGTTTTTGATAAATGCTTCAAAGAAATGTTATCTCATGGAATGCCACAAGCGTAGGTATATTCACAAATATGGGTTTGTTGAAAAGGTTTTAGAAACTTTCATTCAAATGCATATGACAGGTATAATTTCAGATTTCACAACCTTTGCCAGTACCACTCCCGACCTGTGCTGAAGTAAAGGTTTTAAAACAGGGCATGGACATGCATCAAAGCTTGAATGGCAGCAATCTATATTAGACGTTGACAGTTGAAATGTGTGAAAGTTTGTAAAAGGATATGAAATGTTGGAGAGAATGCTTCGAAGAGATGTCATCTCACAGAATGCAATGAAGTGCTTGTTATGCATATTGTTGTGGTTTCTCATCATGCCTATATCAAAATGGAGCATTAAGACACAGTCTGAACGTCAATCAAAACATAATTCAAAACATACTTCTTTTTGAAAAATGGTCCACAAAAGATATCATTCCTGGAATGTAATGATTGCACAATATGCATAGACTGAATTTATTGAAGAGGATTTTTGAAAAAGGGTATGACGTCCATAAAAGCATAATATAATGAAGATTTTTGTCAGTTATTATAGTTGCAATGTCGTGATGAAAGCATGAACAAGACAAGTTAATTGTTGGAAGAGCTGCTTTACAGAAATGCGTCCTGTAAACTTTAATGATTGTAGGATATGCTCAAAACGCATAGTTTGAAACATTAAAACTCTTTTCTTGAATACAATAGTAAGGTGTGGAATCAAATAAGTTGATCTTTAATGTTGTTCTAAAAGGTAGGTAGCCATGGGAGTTGCAATAATGTAAAAGACAGTGTTTAATTAAAAGGTTGGATGAAATAGTGTAGTGCTAAAATAGTTGCATTTAAATAAAGTATAAAAACAACTTGACAAAAAAACTGACATTGGCTCTTAATAAGTTCTTTGCAATTATGAAATGCAAATATTAGGGTTATAAATTCTTGTCAGTTCTAGAATGTAGACTTGCTGTTATTATTTTTCAATTTCTATGGTTTAGGGTTAATCCCTAAACAAATGAAAATAATGTTTAAAAAAAAATCAAATTTTCATGTTTTCCTTTCTTATTCGATAGACCATGGGTATTGCATGTGATCCATGATCCTATTAAATCTCAAAATTTTAGCATGTCAAGGCTATGAAGAAATCCTTAGTAAAATAATCTATGTTAGAAGCTCTACCTACCTAGACAAGTCAAAAGAACCCCTTAAAAGACAGACACTATGTGATAATACTCGATAACCAAGGCAAGAATCCACCTAGTATTTACATCACTAAATGAAATAATGTAAAGCCTAAACCCAAGAATTTATACCTTAATCTCCTAATTAGATATAAAATGATTCACAATTGTAGGATTGAATTCAAAGGAAGCAACAAAATAATTCTCAAGTTCATTTCTAACATTCTTGAAATCACATATGAGATAGAACTTGTCAAGGTATCACCTTTTTGGATTGTAATCTCATTCAAACCATTAGTGTCATTAGAGACTACCCTATCGCTCAACATTCTTTCTTGACTAAAATAATTCTATAGGATATATATATATATATTGCAAGAATCAGTCGGGTATCCATCCCCCTATAAACTGTAGTGCGTTTGGTAAAAAAATTTCACGTGACTGGTGACGCTGGCATGACACGCCCTCCGATACCACGAGGACAGTGGGGAGACTAGACCTCGTGACCTCTTGCCCGCAATAGGATGCTTTAGACAATCGAGTTAGGCCCACCACCCCAATTCTATAGGATATTGATGACATTAACTTTTCACCGTTCTTTGTAATATTCTTACCCAATTATCTTATTGCAAGAATGACTAGCTATGCATGCTTACATTAGTCACACATTATGACCTAGACCCACTATAGTACATGGGTTAGAATTGAAAATAAGGAAAATTTTCCCCATCATGTAGATCCTTTTCCATAAAGATGAATGAAGACCTTGAGGCTATGTATATTGTGTAATATATTTTGAAGGCTCATATCTATAATTTTAATTCATAAATGCATCCTAGAATTGATTTAAATAGACTAGATAAATATGACACTAGTCAAATAATAGAGTACAAACTTCTTGACTAACAATTCAAAATTTGTGTCTTATTTGGACATAGGTTTTAAGAACTATTATGCTAATGAATATGGAGCTAGTGTTCCTCCTAGTATTTCAAAAGAGGAGGGTACTAATTTGGATGGTATGTTCCAATTATATTTTAATGTGAAATATAAAATTAAAGTAGGTGTCTTTGTGTTACTTGTCTCTCCTTTTGGAAGTAAGTTGTACCTGGATCCTTCAAGATTTTTTTTCATTGAACCAATAGCATAGCTAAATATGAAGTATCTACCATATACTAGAAATGTTGTATTATATCATTCCTCCCATTAGACATTGGTTCTCAATTAAAATTCTTATTTCAACTTGGAATGGTATAAGAGAGTTTTGAGGAGAAATAGTCCTTCACCCTCAATAAGAAATTTTCGAAGAAAGTTCTCAATGAGTCAATAGATGCCCAAATACTCCTCTCATCTCAACATCAAAAATAGTCAAGAAGAATTTTTAATAAGCTTACTACCCTTCCCTAGACATTTATGGGAAGGATGGTAATATAGAGGTATGTAGACAACATCTATTGGTTCTATATGTTGGCTATTTTTTGACATCATAAAGAAGATGGATCTAATCATGGTAATTCCATATTAAGACAACTTAATTTTCAAATTTGTATATAAGTTTCAGATTTTCATGTTCTTGTAATCCAAGCCTTGTATCTGGGAATGAAGGTTGGAAAATATTTCTTAAGCATTACATTTCCTCTGGTTTCCTGGCCAACTAGCCTTCTTGGAAGGGGATTGGATTTCACACCCTTTTGGTCATGAAAGATGTAGCTCATATTGAAGGCGCCTAGTATGCCTAGGAAGTCGTCAAGCCTTGGCTTTGGTGGGCTAGTTCTGGCTTTAGAGATGGGTTGTCTTTCAATCAACACAACCTTTGGTGGTCTTTACTTATTCAAGTTCAAGGGCTCCCTCTGGCTTGTTTTCCTTGGGTTCATGCCCTACAGTTTCATAGAAAAATGCATTTACACTCCTTGTGACTTGTTTTCTAGAGCCATGATGAATCTACGCTCTTGGGAGGATTTGAAAATTCAATTCAATTTCTCTTTGCCAGATCAAGAGACATTTGACATTTCCTTGTTAGCTCTTCCACTAGACATGATACACAATATTGGAATTCATATTGTCCAACTTTGGTGGAAAGACTGGCACTGGTTTCTAGTCATCACTTTTTGCAACTACAAGATGCATTTAGGATATCGTTGGCTTTCCCTACACCTCCCTATGGTGCCCGCATTGAATCATTGGTGGCATTTACAGTCACCTCCATTAGTTTGGAAATGGTAGTTTCATAACATTCGGTTGGTTGTTTTTGAGCCTAAGCTAACCCACTTTGCCTGGTGTATTCTTTTCCAAGGCTTGCTTGTGGGCTCTCACTTTCAGCATATGGGCATTTTAGACCCTTGTTACCTGATTTGTGGAAAACCTAAGTCCTTCGAGCATATCTTCTGGTTTTATCATTGTGCTCAACAAATTTGGAGTTGGGTTCATGATTTTTTCACCTCTTTCAACCATAACTCTTTTCTTGACATATGGTTCTTTTGGGGGATTGGCCTCATATCCCTTCCAAGTATACCCAAGCCTAGCATGCTTTCAAGGTGGAGATTTTATTTTCCTTATGGAAAGAAAAAAATGCTAGTATTTTTTCTCATAGCTCCATTGATACTACTATTTCACTTTTCACTAAAGCTACAATTTGTTCTAATTTGATGCTTCAAATTTAAGTTCAAGCCAACATGGTGGCCTTGGAGGTTGATCACCTTTAGGAACTGTTAGATCATTAGGTTAATACCAACATTGAGGTCGTTCTTCATCTCACGGTTGACAGTGTGGCTAGTGTTTCTTAGATTAGCATTTATGGTCCCCCAAATCTTAGGTTCCTTATTGCCACTCTAGTGACAGAGGTGGTTTGTCCCAACATCACTCTACCTCACCTCCATTTGGAGGTGCTACCTTTAGGTGGCCCTCAGGTGGGGTGGGGCCGATAGTTGGTGTTGGTAGCCATTGGCCTTTGTCTGATGGTGGTGGTAGCTGGCCAATGTCTTCAAAGTGGCTCCCTCAAATGGCTTTGGCTATTTCTTCGATGTGAAATGAAGACATAGATAGAGAAGAGGGAGAAGATAAGACTGAAGAGGAGTGGTCTATTCTTAATGCCACCCTAGACCCCATTTATTTATGGGGTAAATTGGATGACTAGGATCCCCCTCCAACTCCCACTGGCATTGCTCTCACCGCTTGGCTTTTTTTTCCTTTGTAATTTAATATTGGGCTCCACCCATGTGATTTTGGTGAGTGACCTTGTGCCCTCTTACTTTTTTTTGTGAATATGTGTATATTTTATAATTAATATAATTTGACACACATATTCATAAAAATAATTCCTCAAGTCACCTTTACCACTGCTAATGGACCCATCACCCCTTATGAGCATATTACAAACAATGGTGAAAATTAATATCACAAAATATTTTCCCAATACAACCTAAGTGCTTAGAGACACTTTCCAAGGATCTTGGAACCATTATATAGGATTTACAAGGTGGATGGAACTTTAATCCTAACACTCTCCCACTTGACATCAACATTGTAAATATACCCATAGGAATCACAAACAAGGGGAAAGCATCCCTTAGCCAAACATGTACCATATGAATCTTCACCATGCTCTCATACTCCAACAAGATCTTGCAAAAGCAACCATGATAATCAGCATCAAGAAAAAAAATCATTACATCCTCCAAAATGCCACCTATGGAAGAAAAAGGAACATGCCAAGGTGAAATATATCAATTGTCAGTGAAACCTGCACCAATATTTACATGAACACAAGCATCAAATTCAAATGATAAAAACATCTTTGAGTAGCTACCTTACTCATATCACGTGAAATAACAACCACAAAAAAGCGTAAGTCATCCAAGATAAGTTCCATACCTCAAACTAGGGCATACAAAACATAGATAAAGCTTCATGCCATTAACATACTAACCCAAAATCTACAATCAAGTCTCTGTATATCCATCTGAGCCTATCTCAATGCAACATACCAATAAAAAAATAACCATAGAAAAGGCCAACTAGAAGTCTGTATTAACACTAAAAAACCTTGTGGATATAGATAGTCCACATTCGAGCCATCCCACTACAAGAAAGTGAGTATCTAATCCACTACCTATATAACTCATAGATCCCAATTTAATAAAACATGCAAACTCATCATCACATCAATAACCAACAAACCAAGATATCAAAGAGGATAAAGATAGCATTAGTTTGGGTCTTTTCCTACTCAGACCTCTTCTATGATGAATACCCCATCTTCGGTGATAAAGATAGAAATTCTCTTAAACATTAAGGATTTTTGCATCTCTTCCTTTTTGTCTTTGTTTTCTTTTGTCATTGTAGCATCTTTGTATTTGTACTTTACATTATTTATATATTAATATATGGTTTTTCCTCATCTTTTATTAAAAAAAATTACATTCTTCGGTGGCTTCATAGAAATACAAAATAGAACTAGCCACTAAGGGCATAAACATGCTACATTTGCAAAGACACTGTAACCTTGAAAATTCCTTAATCATTTTCCTAAAAAACCCATGGATTCAACTATGCATAATAATCTACTCATACTAAGGGTTACAATAATAGGGAGATCTCATCTCACAACCTAAAATCTTAGCTTTGATACAGAATGAAAGAGAATTTATAGCAATAATAACAATTTGTACACATAAACCCAAAAGATAAAAATATGCAAACAAGTATTCAAACTCTTGCAAAAGAATAGACAAACATACCATCAAGATTACACTTTAAAAATTTGATTATGGACAATATGATAGATTTATTTGAAGTATTAGATAGTCTAACACTCAAAATAATATTATCAAGTCATTATCATATGGTGGCATTTCTCTCTTCCTCCCTATCAATTTGGCTAATCTAAGAGAAAATATTAAAAGTCTGAATATAGTGGGGCTACTGCTCTAAGAAAAGAAACAAGTCCATTAACTCATTCAAACATTACTGATTTTTACATCAACAATGCTATAGTTCTACACACCATTAAGGTGTGGATTTATACTAACATGAATTGCATCTTTTGATGGGTAATGCATGCCATAGGTGACCACCTTTCTCTCAAGGAAATTCTCACAAAGATAGATAGAAACACTGCCCAAACACACTTTTTTCTCTCAAAGAAGGTCCAACCTCATATAACATTGGTGAACTCTACTCGTAACTCCCATTGTGAACAAGCCCTTTCATTAAACTCAGACTATACCTCCACTAATGCAAGTACTCCAAGCACCCAACTTGCACTCACACACGCATTGTGGAATAGTAATGCATGTGGAATATACACATGAGTCTCCTCCACTGTCATGCCCCCAACACCCCCTCTACATTCCCCTATTATTCCTTATGTCCACTCCTATGGACAACTCTTTCACACTATGCAATCATGTCTACTCCACCAGACTTATGTTGCACCCTGCATAAACTTCCCTTAGTCTAACCAAGTTCTTGGTCTTATGTCCCCCATAAGATGGGCTCTCCATGGAACTCCAAGTCCTTATCTCCATCTATGTACTAATTCCTTGAGCCTTTTCACTTATTCCCTAATAATTTCCCTTGGACATCCACAACAAGCTTCCAAATCCAACATGGACTAGACTCCCTATATCAACCTTATTCTTTGAACCTATCAGCCTCACTCCTCCTTGATTTGCCCCTTTACATTTGACCAATTAGGACTCGCCAATTCCTTTCATCGACTTTGCACACTCCTTGAGTATACCCAACACTAACATCCCATATTGGGCCTCATAAACTCCACAAACCCTTGAAGAAAATTCTCTAATCCATGGGATGGCTAGACTCCCTTAGCTAGCTCTTTGTCCATCTCTTCCATTACTTTGGATATACTAGTTCCAATCTCAAGCCTACATGACCCCCATCGATGAACCATGTTCCTTTGCATCAAATGCATCACAATTGGCTCCATCCATGACACATCCAACCCCTTAGCTCCTATGGACTTCTTGACTCATGTGCTTGTTTGCATGAGCTCCCTTGAACCAATATTTGTGATCCATCCAAAACCCCTTTGACATCAAACTTGTATCCATATTGATGGTACTCTCATAGAAACATGTTTATGGAAAACATCCACATTCAACTTTTCACCACAACATCCTTCTATCACCTCCACAGGCTTGTCTCATGACATGGATTCTTCTTGAGCACTCACTTGGGGCACTATCCTCAAAGCCATATTGGTCTCTCCCACGAGACTGTAAGAAAATTTATAGTGAAAAATAGATAGAGAAAAACAATAAGAATGAATTTAACACAATATATGTACATTAAACTCCTCGTAGAATTATACCAAGAAAAACCACGAGCAAAGATCTCTTATATTTTTTTATTTTTCAAGAAATTTGCAATTACAACAATCTTCAAAATTGCTAACTAAAAACGTGACATGGAAAGAGTATAAGAAATTCTAAGTTGTAGATTCCTTTTCAAACAAAACTTTCTAAAAATAGAAAGTGCAATTGATGCAACTACATGTTGAACATTTGTCAAAATTAGCATAAATAAGTACTCAATGTCAACTATTTGTCACTGTTGGAATAACAATAAAATTGACTTCATATTCCAACAATATCCCACTTGAAGTAAAATTCCTCTCTTGCAAATAAACCCTCATATTGTAATACCAATGCCAATTATGCCAATCATCAAGTAATATGCAAGCCTAGAGAAGTTCTGCACCAAATTAAATTCTCTCTACTAGTAATAGGCTTCATCAAAATATTTTTTGGGTTTATATTGGTGTATATTGGCCAAATATATCTATCCTCCTTCCAACACCTCACATACAAAGTGATATTGAATAAATTAATATGATTTGTTCTATCATGATACAATGAGTTATGTGCTAATTGTAAAGCACTTTGGTTGTCACAATGCAACACCATGTTGTCCTGCTTTACCTTCAACTCACCCAAAATTCTATCAAGATAAATTTCCTTCTTTCTAGCCTATTTTGCTGCCATATATTCAAATTCAGTAGTAGATAATGACACCACATTCTTTAACTTTGATACCTAGCTAAATACACCTCTAGATAAGGAGAAAATATAACTTATAGTGGACCTTCTCTTATCTCTATCTCCACCAAAATTTGCATCCAAGTACCCATTAAACTGAAGACTACTCCCACTATAGCATATAACAAGATAAAATGTGCCCCTCAAATACCTGAGAATCCACTTCATAGCCATCCACTACTTAGTACCTAGACTTTCCATGTATTGACTAACTGCTCCCATTGCTTGTGTATTTCCTGGTCTGGGCACACCATGGTAAACATAAGACTACCGATTGTTGATGAGTATGGTACACGATACATCTATGTCTTCTTTGTCTCTATGCTAGGGAACTATTTTGAAGAAAATTTAATATGAATAGAAAATGGAGTACCGAATGGTTGTGCATTCTGCATATTGACGTATTGCAGAACCTTATCCACATAAGTTTTTTGTGGCAACCATATTTTCCTATTATTCTTTTCTTTATGTATCCTCATACCAAAAATCTGATTTCTCTACCTATGTCCATCTCAAAATCCCTCACAAGTTGAGCTTTCAAATGGATGATTTTATACATGATGGGACCTATTACCAACATATCATCAACATACAAAAGAAAAATAATAGTCCTATCATCATCATGCCTTTGAAAGTAGACACAATGATCAACCTCACATCTACTAAAACCCAAACTCATCATGAAGGAATCAAACTACTTGTACCAACACTTTGGTTCCTATTTGAGACCATACAAAAAAATTCTCAGCCTACAAACAAGATTATCCTTGTATCTTTCCTCAAAACCTTATGGTTATTGCATATAAATCTCCTCTAAGAGATCAACATGTAGGAAGGTTGTTTTAACATCTATCTATTCTAACTCCAAATCAAGGCTAGTAAAAAGAGCTAAAACAACTATAATAGTACTTAACCATACAATAGGTGAAAAAAATTCATCAAAATCAATACCATACTTTTGTGCATACCCCTTGGCCACCAACCCAGCTTTATACCTCTCTAAATTATCATGTATGTCCCTTTTTAGTTTGAAGACCCACTTGTTCCCAATAGATTTTTCCCCTTAGACAATGGAGAAAGCTCCCATGTCTTATTCTTCTTTAGAGCTTCAATCTCCTCTTCCATGGCAACTCTCCACTTGCTTGCACATTCAGCCTCACAAGCCTCCTGATATGACCTAGGTTCACCAACATTAGTTAGTAATACATAAGCAAAATTACAAGTAGGAGAGTTCTTTTCAAGTGGTTTGGATACTCTAATGGATCTCCTTACAAGGGGCTTGTATCACCCTATGGCTCATTTGGTTGTTGTTCATCTTTTTGATTTTCATTTGACGCCTACAAATTATCATCAAAATTTTCCACCTCAATCGGAATAACTTTTGTACTTTGTTGTTCTTTACCTCTTTGTATTGATTTTTATTAAAATAAACATCTCGACTAATTATAACCTTATATGGGTAGCATTATTCCACAAGCTATACTCCTTTGTATCATCTATATAGCAAGTAAAATACATTTTATGGACTTCACATCCAACTTATTTATGTTTTGTTTAGGAATATGAGCATACGTATCAAAACCAAATACACAAAGAAAGGAATAATCAATAGGTTTACCTATCCATACTTCTTTAGGTATTTTATTATCAAGAGATGTAGTGGGTGATCTATTGATCAAGAAATAGGTTGTAAAAATGGCCTCAGCCTAAAATTGCCTCTAAACTGGTAGTGCTCAACATAAATTTGGCTTGCTCCACAATTGTACTATTCATGTGTTTAGCAACACCATTTTGTTGTGGCTTCCTAACAACTATTAATTTCCTTGCAATGCCATACTCCCTAAAAAACTATTTAATCTATCTTGAACACAATTATCCTTTGTTATCTTTTCTTTGACATTTTATAGTCTTACCCTTCTAATTATCTAGCAAAGATTTAAATATCTTAAAATAAGAGAACACTTCAGACTTCTTCTATTTAACTCAATGTCAACTATTTTCCACTACTGGAATAGCAACAAAATTGACTTAATTAAGATATCCTTGATGTCAATGCAACCTTTGCATCCTCAAGAAAACATGGTTGTGCACCCAACTCAACACCCCACTCTCACATTGTAACATGAATCCTATTTTCCACATAGCACACCATTATTGCTCGCCCAACTCTACAAGCACCAACACCAAATTATACAACCCAAAAATTGGAGTTATCTCCCACATATAGGGCTTAGATACTTCATTAGTTTTGACTCATGGGAAACTCCTCTAGAGTCATCCCCTTGTTGGCCTAGTTATTCCATTTCACTAAGATAGGGACTATGTTCCTACTTCCATCCAAAAACCTCACCACTTTGTGACAAGGTGAAGCTACTCTTTCTCGCTCTTAAAATCCATGTAGAACACCTAGCTTCTCCCAAAGCCTAGATTTTGAGACTACTCTTCTTTGTCCCTAAGGGGAGGAGTCCCAATTAACTCTCGATCACTGAGCTCTTGTACTCCTATGTGCACCCTACAATATTCAAAAACCATACCCCTATATATAAGTTATTTTACTAATTCCCACACCTTTGAAGAATGAGTGCATTTTTGGGTCCTTCACCATAATAGGTGGCCTAAGAAATTACCCCAAACTTCAACATGGTAAATCACCACAACTCTTGAAATGATCCCTAATCACTCCATATTTCCACCATAATATCTAGTATGATTCCATGAATCTAACATAGGACTACCAACTCACCTCCTTGGAGTGACATTCCCAAATTCATGAACTTTGTGAACTCCAAGTCTAACTTCCTTGTTTGTACACAATGTGCCCCAACATTGGCATTGTGAAATTTTAGCTTGAATTTCATTACATTGCATCCCATGCAACTTGGAGACCTCTACAACTCTATTGATGCAACTCAACCAACAAAACTCAACTTGACCTATAACTCAACCATCAAATGCAAATTTCTTAACTCAACAACACAATATAACTTGGCTTGGACTATGCAACTCACCCAAAAATTTGACTTAGCCTATGCAATTAGCCCAACAATGCAACTTGTGTGGACTTGGTCCCATGACCCAATGAGAAACACCATCCTTACATCCTCCCACACTCAAAATAGATAACGCCCTTTATGCTAAACCATTCAATGCAATTTCCATCCTTTGTTGCTTCTTGAAGAAGGCTTAAGGACCCGCTTGAGAGATCTTCAAATGCCATTCCATACATGGGGTTTTCTCCACACCATTTTTGACTCAATCATACTTGATGTCACCAACATTCCAAAAATTGACCTCCTTTCTAAGGATCTCATCCTTAACTTCTCAATATTTTTTGAGCCCTTGTTACAACCTCTATCCCCTAGTCTACAAGAGTCATGATACCCTTGAATTCTTCCTTGGTAATTTAAGTCCTACTCATTTTTGTTGATTCAATAAAATTCCTCTTGTCCCCAACTTATCTCCATGCTTCTAATTCATTATGACCCAACAACACTACAAGAACCCAGTCCTTGACTTCACCTCTTAGTTATCCATCCCCAATGGAACTTGAGTATTACATTCCATGAATACCTTTGTAATTTGTGTCCACCAACCCTTCAATATTTCACTTAGGTCAACTTCTAAAAAGAAATACATCTCTAGAGACCGACCCCCAATTTGGAAGGGCCTACCACAAATCTCATGCATTGATGCTTCAAAGACACTTTTCTTGGGACGCCACCTCTTCTTACACCCACATCCATTCTCACTCAATTGCATCAAGTTGGTACCTAACACAATTGGACTACCCACAACATTGAACCTAGTTCAACATTGACTCACACCTCACATGCTCACTTCACAAGAACTATTGAGGTTCACGCATGGAAGATTACCCCAAGAGACAACCAACTCCAATTCAAAAGTTATTCCACTATCTCTATTCACTCCACTATGCACAACCCATTCTAACTAAACTTGGTTTCTTGGCATGAAACTAGTCTACACAATGGGAGTGTCTCATACCACCCCCAAGGTATCTGTTGGACACCAGGAACACTGAGAGGGGGAGGGTGAATCAGTGTTCCATAGTTTAAATCAAATCTTAAACTTTCAACAACAATATTAAACTTTAATAGCATCCATAGCATACAAACAGAAGGAAAACATGCAATCACATTAAAGAGACAATGTGAACACCATAACACCAGAATTTTTACGTGGAAACCCTGTTAGGGGAAAAACCACGGTGGAGATTAATCCACAAAGTATACTTAGTTAAAAGTATGATCAAAAGGTAATGCACTTACATTCAGGGACACTGCCTAGAGCTCACTGCTAAAAAAGAAAAGGCTCGTTTCCTTATAGAATATTTGAGAATATAACAAAAGGATTGAATTGGAAATTAGCACCTCCAAATGCCTGGATTCAGTTCCAATAAATCACATGAAACAGATTCTAGATCTTCTATCCAATTCACACTTCTTCTCTGCTTTGCTCTCCTACAAAAATCCTTCTATAGCACAAACATAATTCTCTCAACAAATCTTCTGATATTAGCCCATATAGCTGCTCTGTACTATTTCTCTTGCACACCTTATCACTTCTTGATCCACACCACACACACAACAAAAATGATTTTCCGATCTCACATATATACCTGCTAACAAGATTTTATTGCTATATGTTGGCTCTAAACAAAATATAATATTCTTCCACATGTCGGCACAAAACATCAATTAGAATTAATGCGTACCCTCACAAGTCAGCTAGACTATAGTAGGGACCCAAATAAAAATTCCCAACATAAGAAATAGTTTAAACAAATATTCCTTATACATTCAGAACACGCCGTACACAACAGGTCTGCCACAATGAGAAAATAAACAATAAATCATTCTACCGAATTTTCCAAGCTCGTACACTGATCAATGCAACACTACAAAACTTATCAATAAGGTAACATACACACTTGAAAAGCTTCCTTGGGGATCCAAACAACAAAATAATGATTAGGTGAAGTATTCAGATCAACTTATCAACTAGATACTTTGTTCTTCATGCTTTCTACCGGTAGATTACAATCTTCTACTTTCTTGCCGGTAGGATCTATTTCTAAACTGTGGATCATACTACTGACTCCAATTGCCATCAATGACAACACTAGCAACCACAAACAATCTTCCAAATCCATATGCCAACAATCTCCCCCTTTGGCATTGATGGTAACATTTAGTGAAAAATGACTAAGTATTGGGACCAAAACTCAAAACTTCACAATACAACAAAATACTGCCCCCCCTTTGGATGTCAAGGCATTTTTCATTGCATTCTCTTCCCCTTTGACATCAATGACAAAAAATTACTTTTCTCTCCCCCTTATAATTTTATTGCACTCTCTCTTACTGCATTCTCTCCCAAAAAAAAATGTTGCAACTGCTGCTAAATTCAGAAAATTATTTTATACTTATCTTTCATTTTCGAGAGAAATTTCTTCCAAGAGTCCACTGCAATCCCAGTAGCAATTATCAGACCATTATTTTATGATGTTCTTTTGATGACTTGGACAAGGGATTCAGGAATGGTAATGACTTCTACCAGCTTTTCTCCTGTCTTTAGAACTTCAACCATTTGCTCTAATCTGCATTCAGTCTGATCCTTCACTTTCCAGAAAGTATCCATAAGATTGTTTATGGAAAAGTGAGCCTTTGCATGCTCAACTTGAAACTCATGAACCTTCTTTCTAACTTGTCTGGACATCCTTGTCCTGAACCATATTGTAATCCTGACTTATTTTGACAAGCTCATTCTCGATTTGCTCCAACTTGTCCTTGTATTTACCAACCAAATGAGGCCACCTAAGACAGTAATTGTAGATCTTGTTTGCTAAGTCAATGCACTGTCTTAGCACATTCATTTTCTTTTTCAATTTGGCAAGAGATAGCCTAAATTGCATCTTCAGATGAGAGATTATTTCCTCCTCTTTTCTGTCGTGGGGCACAGAGTCCATAGTCTCCCTGACACATTCAATCAATTCTTCTGGAAGAACATTCTGCAGACTTTCCAATTCAATGTTGTAATCAATAAAGTATCTTCCTAGAGTGTCCTCAATGAGATCCTGTTTGACATATGATGGTCCATTTATCCATATGTCAACTATCTTTTGCATTCCATCTTTTTCTTGAACAATCTGCAATATCTTTGCTTTAAGTAAAACACCTTCTTCATCACTTTCTTCTACAATTACCACATCTGGTTCAATTGGTTTTGGTTCATCTCTTGGTGTATATTCTTCAAATTCTTCATCCACAATCATATGCTCTTTACCTTTTCCCTCAAATTTTGTTGACTTAGGTGTCAGAGGGATGTCACCAACCAACTCTCTTTCTCTCTTCTTTTTCTCCACCTTTCTGAAGGATGATCCAACTTCAACTACTTTTACCGGGAGAGGACTATCACTTACACCAAAATTTCCTAACAAGTTCCTAAAGAAGCTTTCATAAGCTTGTTCACCATTTCCAAAAGAGTTAAAATGCTCAAACATTTGCTTGCAAACCGGTATATTTTACTTCCATACAACATTGTTATTTTGAGGCAAGCATTTCAAGAAATACATCATAATACATATAGCCAGGGTACCAAACCTGAAAGAGTAATGTATATCTTTCATCAATTGTACGTTCTCCATCAATTGATCCTTTATTCATTTTCTATTATCATCTTGTGAGCGATATACACTGCACCTATCGAGGTTGATCCTTCTTTGTTTCTGAAGAAAATTTTATAAGAAATTCCATGTGCAATATACCTCATTAATGGATCTTTGATTTTTGAGATCACCAGAGCCCTTTGATCTCCTGTTACTCCAGTTAGGGATTCGACTTCAACATTCTAAATCGACTTCTTTTTTTGGAACAATACCAACATTGCACAATCCTGTTAGATTTCTAATTGCATCCTTGGAAATTTGATAGGGTTTATCCAGAGTAAGGATATCACCATCCAATTTGTTCAAGATAAACTGAACTGCCTCCGCATTGACAAAATGAGGAAATTCATTCCAGATGTCTAAGTTCTTATGTTTAGCTTCTCTAAGCTTCTTCAATTCGATGGAAAACAACAATTTTCTTTCATCCTTGAGCTTTCAACCACTATATTCATCTAGAATTATTGTTTCTTTGATTTTCTTCATTTTTCGTACTGAATAGGGTTCTACCAATCATGAAATAAGTATGAAATTGATAATCAACAGAAATACCTAGAGAATTCATAGCTGAATTGACTTTCGCTCCTTCAAAATTTTGTTGAAAATGTTCTCCAACTGTTCTTCTTCAGCACACAGTTGCAAATGAGGGTTCCATATGCCCTTTTATAACTTTGCACACCTAACTCCTTGTCGCATTAAATGCTTTTCCCTAGAAGTTTCAGTTACTCTATTTTCAAACAATAAGAGAAATCCATCTGCAGACCTTCAAGAAGCGATCACCATTATATTTGAGGATGAATAACACACCAACTAACAACTTCCTACAATCCCATACTAACTACACATAGGGGGTAAAATATTTTCATGAAAACTCCCCCTAGGCCAATGGCTTGAAATCAATTGCCGGATGAATTACCAGAGGGAGCTTCTAGTACAATCTTATCACATTCATCAAATCCACTCTTCTTTACCCGCATTTTCTTCATCTGGTCTCTTGTCTCTTCCATAGATGCTTTTCCTTTTTCTTTATCACCTTTCTATGAATTTTTTCCTTGATAAACCAAACCTCTCTTATCCATGTTTTTGTTCCTACAGAATCTTGCAATGTGACCAAATTTTTTACAATTGTAGCATATCAATTTTTTTGTCTATACCATCCACTCCACTGATTTCCTCCTGATCTGCACTGATTAGCAACATGTCCAAGTCTTCCACATGTGTAGCATTTGACAAACATGCTTTTGCATTCTAATGACTTATGACCAAATTTTTTGCAATTGAAACACTGACCAAAAAATGATGAACTACCAAAATTTATCATAGTTCTACACTGAGAAGCCATATGTCCAAATTTATTACAAAGAAAGAAATATCCATTAAATTTTTGAGCATTGGGTTGCCTTACCAGATATCTTCTACCTTTGTTCTTCCAAGTTTTCTTTTCAGGATTCTTCTATTCAGATCTAAAGCTCTCATCCTTCACATAGCCAAGACCTTGCTTATCATTCACATCCTTTTGTCCTTTAGTTATCTCATCAAGCTTAGCAGAAATGATTCTAAAATTCTCCTTAAACTATTTGTAGTAGCAAGCTCATCTCTGAGAGTAACTATCTATCTCTTAAGCTCTTGTTCATTGTTTTTGGATTGTTACAGTTCAATATCCAACTTAATGAATCCACTATTAACTCTATTGCATTCCTCAGACTTCTTTTTCAAGGACTGGGCCAAATTCTCCTCCTTTCTTTCTTCAATCTCTTTGGTTAAATTCATCACCACATATTCCATTTCAAGCTTTAGAGCAGTATTGTCCTTGGCAAGTTTTTCACATTCTTTTGTTATTTATTTTAGGGTTTGATTCAAATGAACATCTTCCAAGCCTCTACTTTCTTTTTGCTTCAACTTTCCACATAGTTCCTTCCTCTTTTCCCTTGTCTCATTTATTTTATCCTTCAGTGATTGAATGAATTTCTCAACATCCACAAGATTTTCTTTCAATTCCATGACTTCTACTTTAGACTTATCAAGATCATCAAGTGCCACCATAATCTATTGTTGAATACCACCAGAGTACATTGTAATTCAAGATCCACCTCAAGTTGTTAAAATTTAGAAGAGGAACCTGCTCTAATACCAATTGTTGGACACCAGGAACATTGAGAGGAGGGGGAGTGAATCAGTGTTCCACAGTTTAAATCAATTCTTAAAATTTCAACAACAATATTAAACTTTAATAGCATCCATAGCATACAAACAGAAGGAAAACATGCAATCACATTAAAGAGACAATGCAAACACCATAACACCAAAAAAATTACATGGAAACCCTGTTAGGGGGAAAACCACAGTGAAGATTAATCCACAAAGTATGCTTGGTTAAAAGTATGATCAAAAGGGAATGCACTTGCATTCAAGAACACTGCCTAGAGCTCACTGCTCAAAAAGAAAAGGCTTGTGCTGCCTTACAAAATATTTAAGAATATAAAAAAAGGAATGAATTGGAAATTAGCATCTCCAAATGCTTGGATTATGTTCCAATAAAGCACATGAAATAGATTCTAGATCTTCTATCCAATTTGCACTTCTACTCTGCTATGCTCTCTTACAAAAATCCTTCTATAGCACAAACATAATTCGCTCAACCGATCTTCTGATAGTAGACCATATAGCTGCTTTGTACTATTTCACTTGCACACCTTCTCACTTCTTGATCCACACCACACACACCAAAAATGATTTTTTGATCTCACATATATACCCGTTAACAAGATTTTATTGCTATATGTCGGCACAAAACATTAATTAGAATTAATGCGTACCCTCACAAGTTGGATAGAATGTAGTAGGGACCCAAATAAAAATTCCCAACATAAGAAATAGTTTAAACAAATATTCCTTATACATCTAGAACACGCCATACACAACAAGTCGGCCATAATGAGAAAATAAACAATAAATCATTCTACTGAATCTTCCAAGCTCGTACACCGATTAATGCAACACTGCAAAACTTATCAATAAGGTAACATACATGCTTGAAAATCTTCCTTGGGGATCCACACAACGAAATAATGATCCGGTGAAGTATTCAGATCAACTCATTAACTAGATACTTTGTTCTTCATGCTTTTTGCCAATAGATTACAATCTTCTACTTTTCTTGTCGATAGGAACTATTTCTAAACTACAGATCATACGACTGACTCTAGTTTCCATCAATGACAACAATAGCAACCAACAACAATCTCCCAAAGCCATATGCCAACAGTGTCACCAAAGGGAAACTTTTCACATACATTCCTCTACTTTAAAACAAGCCCATAACTTTAGCCAAAATAGCTATATAGGAACTCGACCACTCAAACATCATCACTTTTCCCTATTCATTTTTTTTGGATTGATCATTGAATCCTCGATTCCTTCACATAATTTGGCATGACACTTGCAACACTGCTTCAACTAACAAGTCCAAATCACCTAACTTGGCTTTCATCTGCACACTATCACTAATGGAATGAGCACCCCCAACATCCACTCTATCATCCCAAATTCAAACCATAACTTCAAGTTCTAGTATCCTTCTCTTAATACACCCTATATTAACTTGACACTAGTGAAGCCTTTCTTCACAGGCCACTTCAACTACTCGATATCCCAACTATCTTGTATACTTAAATGACCTTACCATTTTTATGTTCTAATACTAACTCTCATGGGGCTAGACCAACACAACGCCCCAAATGCACTTTTTTTTATCTCAAACAAGGTCCAACCTCATGTGGTAATGGTAAAATATACTTTTAATTCCCATTGAAAATGAGCACTTTTGTTCAAACCAACCTATGCCTCTAATAATACAAGTACTCCAAGCATTGTGAAATGGTAACACATGCAAAGTCTTCACATGAGCCTCATCCATTGTCATTCCCCTAGCACTCCTCTACATGTCCCTAGCATCCCTCATGTCAAATCCTCTAAACAACTAGATCACACCCTTGTATTCCTATCTAATCCACCAAAATTGTATTTTTCCCTATACAAACTTCCCTTGGTCCAACCAAGTTCTTGCCCTTGTGTACCTCATAAGATATGCTCCCTATGGAACTCCAAGTCCTCACCTCCATCTAGACTAACTCCTTGAGCCTTTCCACTTATCCCCTAGGCATGTCCTTTGGACATCCATAACAAGTGTCTAGATCCAACATGGACTAGACTCTTTATATCCCCCTTTGCTCTTTG
Source organism: Sequoia sempervirens (assembly GCA_007258455.2). Classification (NCBI taxonomy): domain Eukaryota; kingdom Viridiplantae; phylum Streptophyta; class Pinopsida; order Cupressales; family Cupressaceae; genus Sequoia; species Sequoia sempervirens. Next base: position 324,058,504 of record VDFB02086081.1, read on the forward strand.
CACCTACTTGGCCTCATTCCTCTTCAAGTTGCCCCTTTGTGTTTGAATGATTATAACTCCTTGAGTCCTCTTCTCACCTTTTCACACTCCTTGAGAATTCTCAACACTCTCCTCAGTACCAGTGTCCCATATTGGGCCTCATCGGTTCCACAAACCCCTCAAGCCACTTCTCCAATCCATGGGAAAGTTAGACTCCTTGGGATAGCTCCTAATCCATCTCATCACTTTGGATAGACTAGCTCCAAGCCCATACCTACATGACCCCCATCATTGAATTGTGTCCCTTTGCATCCAATATATCACAACTAATTCCATGCACAACACATCCAACTCTTTAGCTCCTATAGAATTAGATTAACTCATGTGCTTGCTTGCTTGAGACCCCTTGAACCCATATTCACGATCTATCCAAAACCCCTTTGACACTAGACTAATTTATCCAACTTGATGGTACTCCCAAAGTAACATGCCTATGGACCACATCCACATTCGACCTTTCCCACAATGTCCTTTTGTCACTTCCATGGAATTATCTCATTTACATGACTCCTTCTTGAGCACTCACTTGGGACCGTATCCTCAAAGCCATACTTCTCTTTCTCCCATAGACTAAGAGATCCTTGACCTCAATGCAACATCTATGTATTCTCAAGACAACATGGTTTTGTGCCCAACATAACACCTCATTACAACATGAATCTTTGGTTCCACACAACACACACAATATTGCTTTCCCAACTCTACAAGCACCAACACTAACTTAGACAACCCAAACATTAGTCATCTCCCACATATGGGGCATGGTTACTTCCTTCACTAACTTTGGATCATGGAAAAATCCCCTAGATTCATCCCCTCATTGTACTAGTTACTCCATTTTACTAGGATATGGACTACATCACTGCTTCCACCTAGAAACCTCACCACTTCATGATAAGGAAAAGCTACTCTTCTTCACTCCTAAAATCCATGTAGAACACTTAACTTCTCCTTAATTCTAGATGTTAGTACTACTCTACTTCATCCCTAAGGGGAGGAGTCCTAGTTCGCTCTCCATGGCTCACTGAGCTCTTAGACTCCTATGTGTGCCCTAGCAGCTTCAACAAATCATACACCTATATATAAGTTATTTTTCCAATTCCTAAACCTTTGAAGACTAAGTGCACTATTGGGCCCTTCATGACAATATGCATCTTAAGAAACTTAGGAAACTACCCCAAACTCTAACATTAGCAATCACCACAACTTTTGGAATTATACTTGATCACCTCATTCCAACACCACAATGAGTAATATGAGGACCCCTAATTCTAATATAGGAGTTCCAACTTTCCTCTTTAGAGTGATATTCCCAACTTCATGGACTTTGCAGACTCCAAGTTTGACTTCCTTGTTTGCACCTAGTGTGACCCAACATTAGAACTACAAACTCCCAACTTGAATTTTTTATGTTGCATCCAATGTAACTCGATGACCTCTACAACTCTATCGATGTAACTCATTGCCTCCAATGCAACTTGATCACCCAATGCAACTCACATAACTCTCCAATACAAATCATCAAATGCAACTCGATCAAGGGGACTTATGCAAGCCTCATCACACGAACTTGGTCTTGTGACCCAACAAGAAATACTACCTCCTTACAACGAGGATGTGGATATACTCTTTGCTACATTGAGTGGAGAACCTGAAGCAATCTAATGACAAAGTGGCAACTGGAAAGCAGTGAGAGACATTAAGTATATAGTGATTGGTGGAGGAGGAAAAGCTTGCTTGAAAAGTGCATCTTTGACCCACCCTAACAATGAGTGGAGTTTCCTAATAAAGAGGGTTTAAAATTTATGAAGAAAGAGGAAAAGGCCTCACAAAGTGTCTTCGCGGTTTAGAAAAGGGACTGATCTTTTTTGAAGTGGATTGTGGCAAGGATGAGTATAGAAATTTGAGGACATTCAGTGAGTGCTTAGTGAAAAATCAAAGTGGGTCTTTGGTATCTTGTGAACTCAATGGCAAGGTGTAACATTCATAGCTTTGAGGAGTCAATCCTCTACTATGCTAAAAATAGGTTTCCACAAATGTACCAATTGGGATTGGAGAATGTAGTTGTCAAGTAAAGGGAGGCCAATTACTGAAGGGAACCACAACTTCATATATATTTTTTATTATATGTAAGAGAAACAAGTATTAAGAAAGATCATCCTTCCTACTAAAGAATGTACAAATTGTTAGATGGATTTCTAAAGTCGTAACTATATGAATTGACTTATTTTATTTGAGTTGTTTTACAATGGTAATAAAATAAACTTTTTCACTGTTATTTTTTACAAATAATTAAACAATAACAAATTAAGATTTTCTTAGTGGGATTAGTGAATAGTAAATGTATAATTAAATTTATTAAATTTAAATAAATTAAATGTAATTTTAAGTTTGAACTTTAAATGTTAGAATATATTATTGAATATGTTAAAAAAACAATTTATTGTTCTATTAGAATTTTAGGGTTCAATTAAATGAATGTCTTATCATTTATAAATTGACTATGTTCTATTATGATTTATTACATCTACAAAACTAATATTTGTGAATGTGGAAATGATCTAGCTTAGAAAATTGAACCTAGACCCATAGAAATGAATTCCTAGAAATCTAATGACTTGTCTCTTTATAAATATGCTTGAAGTGGGGTGGTGTCTACAAATACTATTTAAGAACTTACTAAGAGGGAGTCATGTTCAACTTAGTCAAACTATTAAGTAAAGTGATGCAATAACTTTAGAGCAATGATCAAAGACAATAAGAAGACATGTAGATCTACCTAAGATTATCTATACTAATGTATACTTTGATAATATTCTTTCACGAATATTATAATATTAAATATAAAACTTTATATTTCTTTATTTAGGAAAGTGAAAATAAATTTACCAACACATATAAAAACACTCTTCCAAATGACCATAAAATATCACTTATAATAATTTATTAATTTCATATAAAATCATTAAAAAATAAATTTAAATAAAAAATGCTGAATATTAGCTATCCCCTTACTAATACACAGGTAACATTATCCTTCCCACCCTCAAACTCAATAAGCACCATAATTTGTGAGAAGACTAAAGTGCATTTAATCCCGGTGTAGCCTATCAATAATTTTATGTATTTCAGTTTTCCAGTTCTTTACGCGCACCCTATAAGCCGCCTTCAAGATTCCCCAACTCCTAAGAACATAGACAAAACCATTGTGACACCTCACCTTATCTTGGCTGGTAGTTACGATGGTAATTATATATTCTCCTTGTTCCTCTGGCACCTTAAAATTCGGCCATCGAGAGTCCACATCCGGCTCTGGCCGCAAGAATTCATTTATCGTCTGGACTGGGGTACTACTATCAACGACAACCACACAGCAAAAGATGACTGCACTCAATTCCGGCATTATTTTCGGCCGTTTAACACTTGTGTGACTACTAATTTCTGAATTGACTGCAAAGACCACATCGGCGTCAGAAAAGAGATGTGGTTTTAAAGTTGACAGCGATCCATCTACAGCTCTTCCAACTACAACGAAAAGCTCCGGCGGCACCCTCTGCAATTAAAAAAAGAAAAGAAAATCATTTATCAAATACTCGAGATTATTTAAGAAAATCAAGAGGGGAAAATAAAACACAAGGTCAATACTGAAAACGTTTACTCTTTCGCTCTGCTTTCAATGCAACAAATTTGATTGAATCTTTTAAGGAGTCTTCAAATCAGTACCTTCAACATGGGAATGCAATTCCATATTGCTGCATTGCTGCAAAGGAAAAGTTGTATCTTTTCCAATGAATGTAGCTTATCAATGCCTTGTATGGTCTGCAGTTTGTCACAAGTCTGAATTGTAATCCGCTTCAAACAGCTCGGTCGGGCAACACTCGACAACTCCTGTAGCTCCAGACATTCACTATGATCACAAATCGCTGCCACTGTTTTCAGTTCTCCGCATTCTTCTATCCTGAGTTCCACAAGTTTTGTTGGCAAAGTTATATTGTGGAGCTTCCCACATCTTGCAATGCTAATCTTCTCAAGGCAAGTTTGACTTGCACAACAAGGCAGCTCTTCAAGCTCCGGACAATCCGATATGTATACTTGCTTCAAATTTTGGCATTTGAGCAATTGGACGCTACTGAGCTTCACACATCCACCAATGGTAAGCTTCCCACATCCATCAATGCTTTGTATGGTCTGCATCTTCTCACAAGTCTGACTCGTAATCGACTTCTCACAGCTCCGTCGGGCAACAGATAACTCCTGTAACTCCAGACATTCACGATGATCACAAATCACTGCCACTGTTTTCAGTTCTCTGCATTCTGCTATTCCGAGCTCCACAAGTTTTGTTGGCAAAGTAATGTTTTGCAGCTTCCCACATCTGATAATGCTAATCTTCTCAAGGCAAGTTTGACCTGCACAGCATGGCAGCTCTTCAAGTTCCGGATAATTGAACAAGTTGAGACTTTCCAGTGCATGCAACTCATAAATGCCCCCTATAGTCTGCAGCTTGTCACAAGTCTGAATTGTAATCCGCTTCAAACAACTCAATCGGGCAATACTTGACAATTCCTGTAGCTCCAGACATTCACTATGATAAAAAATCGCTGCCACTGTCTCCAGTTTTCTGCATTCTTCTATTCTGAGTTCCACAAGTTTTGTTGGCAAAGTTATATTCTGCAGCTTCCCACATCTGACAATGCAAATCTTCTCAAGGCAAGTTCGACTTGCACAACATGGCAGCTCTTCAAGCTCCGGACAATCCGATATGCATACTCGTTTCAAATTTTGGCATTTGAGAAATTGGAGACCATTGAGCTTCCCATATCCATCGATGGTAAGCTTCTCACATCCATCTATAGTAAACTTCCTACATCCATCTACTGTAAGCTTCCCACATTCATCAACGCCTTGGATGGTCTGCAGGTTCTCACAAGTCTGACTTGTAATCGACTTTTGACAGCTCAGTCGAGCAACACTTGACAATTTATTTAGTTCTAGACATTCACTATGATTACAAACAATTGCCACTATTTTCAGATCTCTGCAGCCTTCTATTGCGAGTTCCACAAGTTTTGTTTGCAAACTTATGTTCTGCATCTTCCCACATCTGACAATGCTAATCTGCTCAAGGCATGTTTGAAATGCAGAAAATGGAAGCTCTTCAAGCTTCGGACAATTGAACAAGTTAAGACTTTCCAATGCGTGCAGCTCATCAATGCCTTGTATAGTCTGCAGCTTGCCGCAAGTCCGAATTGTAATCTGCTTCAAACAGCTCGGTCGGAAAACACTTGACAATTCGTGTAACTCCAGACGTTCACTATGATCACAAATCACTGCCACTGTTTTCAGTTCGCTACATTCTTCTATTATGAGCTCCACAAGTTGTGTTGGCAAAATTATGTTCTGCATCTTCCCACATCTGACAATGCTAATCTTCTCAAGGCAAGTTTGACTTGCAAAACATGGCAGCTCTTCAAGCTCCGGACAATCCGATATGCATACTCGTTTGAAGTTTTGGCATTTGAGCAGTTGGACACTATTGAGCTTCCCACATCCATTAACGGTAAGCTTCCCACATCCATCAATGCCTTGTATGATCTGCAGCTTCTCACAAGGACTTGTAATTGACTTCAGACAACTCAGCCGGGAAACATTTCACAACTCCTCTAGCTCCAGACATTCAATATGATTACAAACCACTGCCACTGTTTTCAGTTCTCTGCAATCTTCTATTACAAGTTCCACAAGTTTTGTAGGCAAAGTTATGTTATGTATCTTTCCACATCTGACAATGCTAATCTTCTCAAGGCATGTTTGAAGTGCAGAACATGGAAGCTCTTCAAGCTCCGGACAATTGATATCCATAATTGTTTCAAATTTTGACATTTGAGCAATTGAAGATTATTGAGCTTCCCACATCCATCAACGGTAATCGTCTCAAGGCAAGTTACACCTTGAAGAAAAGACAACGCCTCAAGCTCTGGACAATCCCATATGAATAATGTTGCCAGATCAAATTTACCCGTTACTCTTTTCAAATTTTGACATCTGGAGAACAAAAGACTATTGGGCTTCACACATACATCAATTGTGACAGTCTCCAGGTAATTTGGACCTTCAAGAGATGGCAAAAACTCAAGCTTGGGACAGTCACGAATGTTGATGCTTACAAGCTTTTCAAGATTTAAAATTCCTGATATTGTTTTCAAATTTCTGCAATCATCCAACTCAAAACATGTGGGCTTGAAAGAATCATCAACCGTAATACGCTTCAAGTTGTTCAGACCTACTAGATGCAGCTGCTCAAACACCGGACACCCAGAAATGTGCAATTCTACCAGCTTTCTAAGATCAGATATTCCTGACATGGTTTTCAGACTATAACAATTGTGAAGTACAATTTTTTCCAGGCAGCTCCAATGTACAACACTTAGTTCGTGAAGGTCTAAGCAATTAAGCAATTAGAAATGTTCAATTCTATCAGCTTCTTAAGATCAGATAATCCTAAAATGGATTTCAGACAATTACAATTGTCAAATAATTTTTTTTCCAAACTATTTGATATTGCTGATAAATCTGATAATTCTTTCGAAGAAGTATTATATATCTGCAGCTCTCTTAATTGGGTGGGAGCCTGAAACTCAAAATAAATTTGTTTTAAACTTACATTCAATTACTAGCAACAATAAGAAAGTACAGTTAATAGAAATTTAATTTTCACTTGAGAACGTAATACCTGTACGTGGCTGTGCCACAATGTTTTGAAACATAATTTGCCGATTATTGAACATCCCAAATTTTGAAGAGGAATCCTTGAAGTTGAAGGAATGGTTGGCTGTAATATATTTAGATCTAATTTTAGAAAATAGGTCTAACATGAATGTGTTTGTCGAGACAGCTGTTAAAACCACTTAATATAAAATATGTCAAACATGACTCTGTTGAGTGATATGAAAAAATTCAAAATATGTTTAATTTAACTAACATTCGATGGCTACCAATAATAAACAGAGTACCGTTAAATGTATTTTTCATTGAAGAACCTAATACCTGTACGTGGCTGCGCCACAATGTTTTGAGACGTAAATTGCTGATTATCAAACATCGCAAATTTTGAAGAGGAATCCATGAAGGAAAGCATGGTTGTAACTTATTGAAAGCCAGGTTAAGCTGACGCTGATTCTGAAAACCCTGATACTCGAGCTTAAGCCACAACAAAAACGTTGACGTTTCAGCACTGACATCTGATTCCCCTAGAAAGTATGTAATTCGACAATTCATGGACTTGTCAATAAATGAATGGAAACATCTGCCTTTGGTTTGAATGAGGATGTTTTGGAATCCTTTTGACTCCTGCAATAACAGATGCATCTGAGACTTTGTTGTATTCAGGACTTGAATGATGTAAAAATATCACTTGATATAAAGCAGAAAGTGGGAGGAGGAACAAGCGTACCAGATATTTAAGATCTTGTGGACCCCACATTCGACGACTACGGCTCAGTCCATTTGCCATTTCTCTTCTCAAGTCCCGCAGATGGTCATGCATTCTCAATGCAAACCTCTCTTCTCCTACCTTAGCTCCCATAAAACTCTCTTCTATTTCTTGAACAAGACACTTGTTTTTAAGTGCTTCTAGGGCACATTGAGCGCTCCATCCTGATGCCTCCCATACTTCCATGGCATTACTCTTCAATTTGTCAACAAAAAAGCATACGATATCCATGAAAATTTGTTGTTCCTCGTAGTCCAGTGCATCAAAGCTTATTTTAAGTCTTTGATGTATGTTTCGAGGCAGTATCTTGCTAACTTTATTCAATTCTAAGCTCCAGTAATTATGATCTCTTCCATGAACATGACTGCCAAGAACTTGAAGAGACAGAGGTAAGCCTCCACAAACATTTAGGAAGGAGCTAACCAGATCCTCGTAATCTTTAGCCGGATGTGGTTGGCCGAAGGCATGCCAACAAAACAGCTCTCTGGCATCGCTTCTATCCATCCCTTTTAAATTATAGGCAGCAGTAATTCCAGTGTTTGTAAGCACCCCTACATCACGGGTTGTAACAAGTACCAGGCTTTCAACCGACTTCTTTAGCATTTCCATGATGAGTAGAGCATCCAACTGTTGCATGTGATCAATATCGTCTATAACAATTAGGAAACTCAGCTGATTGCTCCTTTCTATGCAATCAGCGATATGAGTTTTTCCTTCCTCTGTACTTCGAAAATTGAATCGATCTTTCTGGAACAGATCTTTGAGGACTTCCATTTGTAAAGAGGGAAAACTGTTATTTGCATAGGCTTCCCTCACATCGAACAGAAAACAGGCTTGCCTATATTGGGAGTGCTTTCGGTTGAACAACTCTTTGGTCAGAGTTGTTTTGCCTACTCCACCCATGCCAAAAATGCCGACGATCTGAGCCTTCTCTTTGCCGCTTTTATTCGTCCCGCACTGCCTTTCAAAATCTTCCACAAGCTGATCAAGACACATCCTTTCAAAATCTTTCACAAGCCTGTGAAGTCCCACTGGGTATTTGGCAACATCTAGAGATTTTTTCCTTTGAACTTCTTTTTGGACAGCTGAGACTATATTTTGGCAGTCACTGATACTTTACAAAGGAAAAGGGGATCTTAATAAGAAATAAATTTGGCTAACTAAAATATAGCAATTTCATTCATGAAAAATTAAAAAACGGAGATCTTACTTGAAATTGCTGCTGATTTCATAGCCTGTGATAAATGAAACAGATTGAAGGGCTTCCTTCCACTCCCTAAGCTTTTCCATATACCTCTTCTTCTTTTCATATTCAGTGAATGCTTTGGCATACTCTCCCTTTTCTACGAAGCGAAGATCGGAAGGCTTCACTCCGTAAAACAATGGAATGATCTTAGATCTACTTTGTAACATGAGAACCAGCTCCGCCAAACACCATGGGGACTCTGCATATCCATTGGAGAAGATAGCGATATGAGCCGAAGCAGAGTGGATGGCTTTCTCAATGGTTGAAGGAAATGAATCGCCGAGTTCTTTCTCTTCCGAATCAAGAAACGCATCTATTCCTAACTCCGTAAGAGAATTGTAAAGCTGAAGGGCTACAGTTTGTTTGACATCAGGACCCCTGTGGTTGATGAACACATCAAACAATCTTGAAGACTCCTCTATTTTCCTCCGTGTGCCATGAGGTTCAATTCCCGAGAAAGCATCCTGTTCCTCATTTCTTCGGTAAGACAAGGATGATGATGCCATTGATTAATGCTAAGCAGGAGCGAAAAAAATGTTGATGGTGCAGGGAAAGGCAGATAGCATAAATAGATAGCATTCTATAAAAACTGTAGATGTTGGAGGCGTTCCTGGAAAGGACCAGGAAGATGTTAAGGAAAACAGGCGGCAACGACTACTTTGCAAAGAAATTTATCGTCCACTTCTAGAAATTAATTAAATTTTGAAGCGTTGACGCGTCCAATCCACCCGTTCTGAATCGCATCCTCACGCTCCGTCACAAGTTCATTAATTTGGATCTTTCTCTGAGTGCTGTCATGTCATCATCCATATCTACCCACTGCATTCCAATTAACTGGTGACGAGTTATGTAGAGTATTTATGTGAATTTGCCACTAGCTTTTCTTGTTTTTGGTTCCAAGGCCGGGGCTCTTGATAGCTGATTGTGTTCCCTTAAAACGTCCTCTACTTATGCATTTTTCTTCACTTTGGACAACCTTCATACGCCTGTGAAATCCTGCTTTACTCTAATTCACACCATTCTCAGTAACAAGGGTGCGCCATGTTTATATGGAGTTTTTGATATCGTTGTTATCAAAGAAATTATATTTGAATGGAAATCAATAGGTAGTATATTGACATGGAGTTAACCCATTTTATAATGCTACGAGACAATGTAGATCAAAAACAAAATTATTAGGTATCATATTGACATAAGGTTTACATAAATTTTCTCTAGAGATCTTTCGTATGATATGTCAAAAGTAGATGGAAGAAAGCAGCATTTGTTTTCTTTTTGGTCGATTGGCCCTCACTTCAAGAAAAAGAAAGAATCATAAATGGTAAACCTTGGACAATGAAAAATGCAAGGCTATCAACCATAGGTTTGTTGATAAATTTTGATGCACGCAATTTTCAAATCAAAGAAAACCAATATAGATTTGGGTCTACTACCTTTTAGAAGAATATTGGGACCCAGAGATACTCAAATGCATCAACAACTCTATGAGAAAATTCATACGTTAAAAGCCAAATTTTGCATAAGATTCTTCTACATAAGGACCACACATTGAATGAGTATAAAAAGAACACAAGCATTTGGTCTTTATCACCAACTTCACAATTGAAAGTCACCATGAAGGAATCTATTAGTTATAGTTGCACATATGCTTGTATTAAACAAAAAGAAACATTCAATGCTTAGTTTAGGAATGTTCATTTTCAACACTTATAATAGCATTCATTGCTACCTTTATCTCATTTTACTATTGTTAAATCAACTTATGATCTTCACTAAAGTTTGTCAATAAAGTTTCATACCTCAAACACACACATTGTAGGCTCCTAACGATTTTGTTTAGCACTTCACCATTCTCCTTACACTATATATACATGAGGGGATATTTTTCTATATTTACCAAAGCATTTTTCCTCCTTGGGATGAAATTATGTCATTAAAAAAATCACTCTAGGTGAACTAAATATTTATTATGATCCTATTCCTACATTGTCAAAATAGAAACAAAATTAAATGGGAAACAATATGGATATGCAAATTTCACCATTAAAATGTGTCTAGGGCACTTTGAAGTGCATGGGAATCCTAGAATGATCATGCACCTCAATGTATGTAGCACCCACAAAGATGCATAGTTTAATCTTTCATTTACCTACTCTAACCAACTCTATAAGCTCATCATATTTTTATTTTTCAAATGCAATGAATATTGTTTTTGTTTGATAGAAGAAAATGTGTGTGTGTGCAATGAAAAATATATTCTAAAATATTAGGAAATACTAAGAAAACCCAACAAAATAAAAGAATCAAGCAACACTCAAGATTAGGGACTAAGAACTCATACCTACTTGAAAGTGGATGAAATCCAAGTATGTTGATGAGCTTGATGTGGAGATTGCACCGGTGCGGTCGGATTCGATGTGTGTTCAACAAATTTTTTGTTGTATAACAATATCAATTTACTCAAAAGATTGTGGATTGGAAAAATGGTTTTTTTTTTTGATGTGGGGATGAATAGGATAAAGGGTTGAGATTGCAAGTTGAAGATCAATGGTTGAGATGAGTTGAAACATCTCAACTCATGAGGAGATGCCAAGTGTCATCATGGGAGAAAATGGCAAGACCTCCCAAAGCCTAAGATGATGACAAGTGCCACCATGTGGAGGCTTGAGAGGAAGACATGGGTATTTTGCAAGTACTAGGGGGGTGGGCAAGATCTTCCTCATACAAGGAACTTCTTATCCAATCTTTCAAAATGATGAGATGGAGGGGAATAAAAGGAATTTTAAATTTCTTGATTGTACTTTGGAGAGGTGGCCCATGTGGGGTTACTTATCCAAAAAGAGAAATCCTTTAATGATGATTGGACAAGGCAAGGAGCAATAAATCGAAAGGTAATTATCCCTTCTCTAATTAAGGGATTAGGCACGTGTAAGCGATCAAGGGAGGGATTAGATGGAGATTAGGCTTAATGAAGAAATGATTATAAGGAAAGTGAGAAAAATGGGAGGATGTGACACCTCTTAATCAAGGATTAAGTGTGTGCACATCATTAGTGGGGGAATTAGGGTGATCCCACAATAGTGGTTTACAATTTTTTGCCAAACTGGACACTGAAATTATTATTTTTAACTAAATCTTCACATTTAGGCACCTATAGTAGTTAAACCATGAGGAATTTGAAGATAATGCAAACTAGAGTCTCGTCACATTTTGTTTGTAGATTCTAAAAATATTTTTTTCAAAATTTTTGGAATTAGATTGCACTTCTTTTTCCATCTCCCCATGTGAAAACTGGTTTTTTTTAGAAAACAACATTTTAAAAAAGTGACGTAGACCGTATAATGCATAACTTTTTTCCATAAAGGATGAAATTCTAATTCTTCTGAATTTAGATTTGTGACTCCGATATCTAGTGCTTCCACTTGGTTAGATAGTTTTTTATTGAATATTTTATCTTTAATCAAGTTTTGAAGTCAAACCAATTACAATTAGACATAGCGAGTATAGCATAAATTTTTTGTATATATCGAAATTCATTTTTTTGGTTGGATCAAGGACTTCAATATTTGGTGCACTCATATTTTTCAAATTTTTTTTTTGATAATCTGCTATTTTTCCACATGTGCAGAACATAGACCTTCATTTTCGATGAAAAACCTATGTTTAATAAAACTAAAAAAACAAATACATAATAAAACTAAAAGATATTAAAATTATATTCGTTGGATAGCTCGTTTCAAGGACTACCTGATTCCAATTGGGTTTGTGAAGATTCCTCCATTTTCATCCTCAACCAGAACTCCGAAGTGCCAAAATTTAGGTTTTTTTGTGTCTGAGGGGGGATGAGAAATTAGGGGGGTTCGAGCAAACCCCTAGGGGTTCATTCGAAACCCATCCAATATGCCTTTTTTCTTTTGTTTTTTGGGTGGGAATTGTGGGCCCAGTAATAAATAGGTTCTCTCGAACCCTAGTTCGGTCGAACCTCTTTTTGGTTCGGTCGAACTTGTAGGTTCATTCGAACCCCTAAAACCAATTTTTTTTGCCATGGGGTCATTTTTCTCAGTTTTCCTTCCTCCATCAAATTTTAAACCACTATTGTGGCTTCACCCATTAGGATTAGGATTAGGGGTTAATAGAAAGTGATGGAGGATGTGACAAGGGGAGAGAGAAAATACAAGAATTAAATATTTAATTTAACTCTTGTGGGGGATAAATGATAAAATAAAATAAATGGGAGTATTTATTTAATTTAAAAAAGAAATGAGACAAAAGGTAATATAATTAATTAATTAATTAATTAATTACCTTAATACTTTAGAGGACTTAGGAAAATCAATGATATTAATTAAATAAATGCAAATAGGAGGGGATTTAGATGAAATGACAAGGTAAAATTGAGCAAACACAAGTGGTCAATTTTAGGTGTCTACATTTTACCCCTCTTCGAAATAACATTAGAATAATGACGTTTTGAAGAAAATACAAAGAATACTCAACTCAATAGAAGAAATGGATGGAGAGATGCCCCAACATGGAGGGAAAAGATGACATAGAAGAAAAGTGATATGAAGGGAGTAATTCCCCCTCAAGAGGGAAAACAGGAAGAAAGGGGCCTATGAAGCCTCTCAAAAGATGAAAAGGGACAATAGATCTATGATAAAAAATGAGTAAGAATACAAAGCAACAGTGGAAAATAGAGGTACTAGGAGGAAATGAGAGAGAAAATGGGTAATTAAATTTTTCTATAAATAGTAATTAGGGGCTAATCACTATTCATTTGATCCCTAAGCATTCAAGAGACCAAACAGAGTAGAGTGAGCATAATGGTGCACACATGAGCTATTCCACACTAAGCGAACATCATGAGGGCAGGGCATAAAGAGGAGAGTGAGGCGGTTAGGTACATCATTCAACTTTGACTTTTACTTTTCATTTAAGTGCATTTATTATTAGTCAAAGTCAATGGTCGGGAAGATCTACCCAAGTAGGAGGAAGGATGGATGTACTCTAAACAAGTATATCCACTCACATTTAGGTGGTTGCATTATAAGATAGATATGTGCACTGAGAATAGGAAAATATGCCAAGGGGTAGATTTACCATAAGGTAGATCGTAGTAGATGGGTGGATGTGCTGATAATAGGCGAATCCACTAGAGAATAGGCTGATCTATTGAAAGATGGATCTGTCGGTAGATGGGTGGATGGGGAGGAAAGGGAGTTTTTCCTAAGGGGTGGATGTACCACACAAAGGTTGACCCACCAAAGGAAGGGAGGATATGTCAAAAGTTGTATCTATGAGTGGACAAGAAGATTCACCCAAGGGGCATATTTGCTAAAGGAATAGGTAGATGCACCCCCATAGGGTCAGATTTGCTGGAGGATAGGAGGATGTGCCCAAGGGGTGGATTTGTTGGAGGATAGGTGAATGCACCTAAGGGGAAGATCTGCTAGAGAAGATAGAAAAAAAATATAGGATAGGATGAAAGTCCTGACATGTGGACTAGGTGAATGCAGACGACAATGAGTCACACACTCGAGAGAGGAGACCCGTGATGTTGAAGATTGTGACGCAATTTTCAAATGTAGATTGCGCCCTACTAAATGCATGCGGCTTGGAATATGTCACCAAGATGCCAGTGATTTGGGCACACATGCCCTTGTTGAATGCACTTGTGGAGAGATGAAGCTCAAAGATGAGCACATTTCACCTCCTGACAGGGGAGATCATAGTGATATTGGAGGATGTGTGGAGGATACTAAGACTTTCAATCTAAGGTCCCAAGGCGTTTCCATCGAGTACACAAGTTGTGCCAAAGTTGTTGTAGAGTATGTTTGGAAAGCCATATTTTCCCACATGAGGGAGGGTATTAGATGTTGATGGATGTAGGGAGCTGGTATTGGGATTGGCACTATACTTATGCAAATTGATCAATGGAGTGCTCCTACTAGATAAGAGTAGATGTTTCTTCAACTTAACACTGGGAACGTCATGGTAGGGATTATGGAGAGGGCGTGATGATATGCATGGGGTCATGTCTACTAGCCCAGTTGTACAAAGACTTGCATATCATATGCTACAAGCGAGGGGTCATCTTGACCTACATCACCCTGCTACAAGTGTGATCCTAGGAGCACATTAGTGTTGTGTGGCCTGTAGGAGAGGATAGCGAGGGTGATGGATGATCCCATGGTATTTTGTTGGCAATTAAGGCTCAAATACAGGGAGGTATGGAGCATGACACCCTGATAGTGGTTGATGGATGAGTTGGGTGATGGGAACATCATTTGGAGATTATACAAAGAGATATAAGATTGAGAGGATGACATGGAGTTCTATAGGAATATGTTCACCTGATGCTACCTCATTAGGAGATATCTATTTTTGATTGAGGGATAAAGGCTAGATAGGGTGACATGCCAGTTCAACATGATGCATGACATTCTAGTGGGTGTAGAGAGATTTGTCAAGGTGTCATGGGCATTAGGGGGAATTTACATAAAAAAATGGCCCTCCTAAGGATTACATAATTATCTTTTTGAGTTATCAAAAATCAATTAAAAGATGACATCAACCGTTACGGTGACATCATCCAAAATAAAAATAAAATTATTTATTTTATAAAATAAAACTTTATAAAATCCTATGAATTAACTCATGATGGTTAATTTAACTCTACATATCCTATTCTATCTTATTCATCTTTCTAAATATTAAATATTCTTTTTTTTTTTTAATTTATATTCTTAAGTTCTATTATAGAAATTATTATGTTTTTTAAAAAAAAAATTCATTCTTAAAACAAAAAAATATATTAAAAACATTTCAAAAATATTTTAACAAAACTTTTCTTAAATTGGAATGAAATTAATTTGTAATAAAATTCATCTGTGCTTCTTATTTTATAAAATTATTTTTATGAAACAAATTCAGTTCATTTTTCTTTTTTCATTTGTTTTTGCAGGTTCACTCATTTTTTCTATGTAAATTTATAAGAAAAAAAATTAAAATACCAAAAAGGAAATAAAAATAAAACTTATATGAAATAAAAATAAAACCAAAAAGAAATTAAAATTGTTGAAGGAGTAAAAGTTGAGAAAATCACATGAATCAAAAAAAGAAATTTGAAAAATAAAAAAATAAAAACCAAGAAGAAATTGGAAAAATTGGAAACAATTAGAAGGAGAAAAAGTTGGAGAAAATCACCAAAATATCAAACCAAAAAAAATGGAAAAATTAAAATAAAAATGATGGAAGAAAAAAAAATGTGAGAAAATCAAATAAACTATGGAAAAGAGATATCCCTTGACTACTTTAGATATATATTTTTAAATATAAATATACTAGTATGTAAATTTTATATAAAATAAAATATTAAGTATAAAATAAAATATCTAAAGTTACTTTTACTTTACCATTTTTTAAATAAAAACAAATAATCAAGAAAAGAAAGTGAACTTGAGTTTTTAAATAAATTATAATAGAAATATATGTTACCACATTTTTTAAAAAATGAACTTGAGTTTAAGATTTTTTAAATAAAAAATAAAAAATCAAGAAAAGAAATAATCTAAAATGAAAAGTGAACTTGAGTTTGTCAATAAAAATATATCTTACCACTTCTTAAAAAATAATGGACTTGTGTTTTTTAAGGATTTATAATAGAAACATGTGTCCCCACTTAACTCGTGTAGTTAAGTAATTTATATCTTTTATATTTAAATAATTTGTATTATTTAAGATAATTTTTGTTTTTTTAGAGTTCCTTGGGAGGCCCCTTTTTTTTTTAATGTAAATTTCCCCTAATGAGGCAAGGTAGTGGGGGCTGCAAATAACCCAGAGGACAATGAAAACCACTTGGGGAGACATGGTAGAGGTGATTTGGGATAGACAAGGAGGATTGAATGACCTAAGGGTCACTCCTAGATATGCAAAGTGGTGGAGAGGCCACAGGCTGGAGTTGATGATGGTAGCAAGGGGGGCACCTGTAGTGGAGAGGATGGAGGCAGCAGCGGGGGAGGCACATAGGGTGAGGCAGAGGAAATTCCTGCATTAGGAAGAGCAACAAGTAGGAGAGGATATAGTGGAGGAGGAGTTGGAGGCTAGCAATGGAGAGGGAGAGAAAGGGGAGGAGGGTGAGGCACAATATCTATGGAGGTAGACGGGGAGGAGGAGAGGATATTCCTAACCATGCCTAAGTTAGAGTATGTTACACTGCCTTGATAGGAGGAGAGGGAACAAGGAGACAAAGATTTGGAGAGGCGATTAGTGGTAGTGGAGAGCAAGGTGGCATAGTTGCAAGGTCTACTAAAATAGGCACAATATGACTTGGTGACTAAGATAACTGAGCGTGATAGTCTACATGCCTAGGTAGACAGACTGTAGGGTGATGTCTAGACCATCATAGCTAAGAGAGATAGCCTCCAGTTGGCTAGAGATGCATGGGGGATAAAGAGAACGTGTATAGGATAGAAGGTTTAAGGGTTTACGGTTGAGGGTAGCGGTTTTAGGGTATAGGTTTTAGGGTATATGGTTGAAGGATTAGGTTGAGGGTCTAATGTAAAGGGTAGAGGGAATAGGGGTTGAGGGTTTAGGGTTTAAGGATTAAGGGTTGAGGGTTGAGAATTGAGGGTTGAGGGTTTAATGTATAGGGTAGAGGATAAAGGGTAGAGGGTTT